>VXAA01007015.1:206-20584 GCA_013399115.1 Anseranas semipalmata
TGTTGTTGTTGTTTTGTGTGTTTTTGTCTGTTTGGTTTTGTTTGTTTGTTTGTTTACCATACTAATGCTATATATCTTGGATAAAATCTTGACTTTGAAGTCAACGGCGAAACTTCCCATTGCTTATGGCCTAGTAAAGTCAGTGGTAAAATGATTTTCTGTCTTTCACTTTTCTCATAAATTCTGGTTTAATTTGCTGAAGCAGACCTTAGATTTGCCACAGTATTTACACTGGGCAGCACTCAACGTGGTTTGAACTTCTGGGCTAGAATCATTTTGTCTGGAACACTATTCACTTCCCATAATGCCAAGTTAAACCAGGCACTGAAGTACCTCTCTCTTTCCAGAGGGTCAGAGTGTAATAGGCAGTGCAGTGTGTGCACAGATGACAAATTACAAAGATTTGGGATTAAATTTAGCTTTGTTGTGCTGGAAATGGGAAAAAGTACTTTGCTTTTAACTAAATTATATTGTTTCGGGAGGAGTTAATTTACTGGAGCTTTGAAGCCAGGTATAGGCCAATCCTGACCTGGTACTTCTGGACACAGTGACACCTCGTGGTCTTGCTGGAGATGTCTCCCAGCTGTAATGCCATGAACTCCACACTGAGCAGCTGCAAATTATATAGGAAGTTTATCTCAGAGTAATTCCCCAAAATCCAGTAAGATATTTATATTGGAACCAAAAAATATATTATCAGAGATACCAAAAGAAAAGAAAGACTTTGATTTCCTTCCTCCTGATTCCACTTATTTAGCCACTTGTTCTTTGAGAACCATCTCTGTTGACTTCACCAAACAGAAGACTTTGGTGCTTAGAAAGCACTTCAAGAAAGCAGCTCCAAGCCTAGCATTGATTTAAAGTCAAGTCAGTTATTCAGTCAGTCTCCAGTTATTCAAAAAGAAGATTTTTTTTTTAAGTGTATTTCTCCGTGGGTTAATTTCTTTCTCTGTAAAGAACTGCCAAGTCTGTAAATGTCCCCATACAACTGATGAGGCACCTCTTATCAGGAAGGTCTGCCCCAGCATTCCTTGCTCACTGACCCTCTCACAGAGTAGGGCTACAGAAGAAGGCCCCACAGGCACAGGGGTGCAGGACTTGTGCTACGAGAAAAAGAAACTTCTGCATGGGAAGATTTTTTCATAACAGGTTTTTCCACAAAGCCTGCTTTGTGTTCTAGTAAAATCATGGCTGGGCTAGTAAGTATAATAATAAATGGAAGCAGGAAAACAAACGAACAAACAAACAACAACAAACCACCACCACCAACAACAAAAAAACACTCAAATATTACAAGGGGCTTTTACCATTCTGTCAAATCAGTTTTGTTTTCCTTTAAGAAAGCTCCTGATTATGGTGCATATTTTGCTCTCACCCTTAAAAATTGTTAAAATGGGCTAGCTGTGTAAATAAATTCTCACCATGGTGAGTAGGAGCTGCTCAGCTCACGTCCTGCCTATGCAGAGCAGCAAAGCACAGCAGATGCAGATGTGCTCTTGCTTACACCCATCTGTCTGTGTACATGATTCCTGGATGCATTGTGAGAGGATCTCCATTAGCAAAATGGCTATGGTTACAAATGTGACAGTGTTTTGCTTAATGTATAATCAGAGTGTCCAAGAAGGCAAAAAGAACAATTCAGTTATTATTAATAAGAAAGGAAAAAATAAATAATTAAATTTAAAATATCTTCCAATGTATATTTTGAGATGCTATCTTTGATTTATGGGACTTAATTACTTTTTTTTATTATTATTTATTTATATTTAAAAGGTTTGGACTGTCATAGGGTAGGAGAACAGAAGGTTGAAAACATAAAGCTTAGGAGAAGGATGATTTTTTGATGCTTGTTATAACAATTCATGGCTGCTCTGTGGTAAGGCTGCAGACCTGATTCATCACTATTATATTCTAGTTTAATTCCAATGAAACTAGGTTGATTTCCATGAGTCTGGTGTGAAACTGGAGTAAGAAGGTGGTGAAGCAGGCACTATAATTCCCTTCTGAGATTCATGTGATGTAAACAAATGCATTTAGATTCACATTTGAGTTTGTGATATCTCCAGTTTCTTCCAAACCAGATTACAGTATCAGAATGTGTGTTTTAAAGAAATGTTGATCTGTGTAAATTATGAAAGGGTTTTATTTCACATTCTTACAGCTATGCAGTTTTAAGTGGGTCCTTGGATACTGCCTGTGTGGTGTGCAGCAATGCAGACACTGTTTGGACCAGATGCTGTCGTGTTGGTAGGAGAAGTATGATCATTCTTTTCATTTAGAACTTGACTTTGAGCACCATTAGGAAATATTCAGTGTAATTAAGGAGATTGCTGTTCATACTCAGTACTAGTAATGGCTACTTGAATATTGAAGGTGGGAAATACAAAGCTATGTGAATATAAATGGGCTAATTTACCTGGAAGGAAAATATAAAATGTCCAAACAGCTGATTCATCTGGCCAATGGCATTTTAGTGAACTCAGAAAGGCTGTTTACAGTCAGGAGCTCACTGGAAAAAACGTCTAGACAAATTAGGGCCATGTTGAGCCAGCTTAGAGTAGAAAACAGCATGACCAACTACACGTGGGCTGAAATAGCTTGTAAATGCTAAGTTAGTAATAAACTCATTGCAGACCCATTTCCCAATGGTCTGAGAATAAAAGGGCTGGATGTAAAGAAACTCCAGGTGAATCCAAGCCTTTTGTTTGGGTGCAGGACATGGAATGGCCAGGTGGTGGAAAAGCAGGCAGGTCTGCTCTTCGCAGACACTGGGGTCCTTTCCTGGCCAGCCAAGCACATTGCTATGCAGCACCCCATGTCCAGACGCCCAGCCCTTCCTCATGGCTTCAGGATTGAGTCTCCCTGTGCTGCACTTCCAACAGAATCATCAGTTCAACTCTCTGATGCTGTGAGCAGGAGTATATCAACATAAATCTAGAGAAAGTCACTGTCTAGGAAGGGAATTCTGCAGAACAGAAGTTTCCTTTTTTAGAAAGGAAACAGTAAAATCAGTAAAATTGCCACAATGTAGTTTCATCTGAAGTTTTTCGTTGTTGGGTTGAGGGAGTTGGGGTTGTTCAGCCTGGAGAAGAGAAGGCTCCATGGAGACCTTATAGCAGCCTTCCAGGTACCTAAAGGAGGCTACAGGAAAGCTGGGGAGGGACTCTTTGTCTGGGGGTATAGTGATAGGACAACGGCTACTGGCTTTAAACTAAAAGAAGGTACGTTTAGATTAGATATAAGGAAGAAATTCTTTATTGTGAGGGTGGTGAGGCACTGGAACAGGTTGCCCAGAGAAGCTGTGGATGCCCCATCTCTGGAAGTGTTCAAGGCCAGGTTGGATGGGGCTTTGGGCAACCTGGTCTAGTGAAAGGTGTCCCTGCCCATGGCAGAGGAGGTGGAACTAGATGATCTTTTAGGTCCCTTCCAACCCAGAATTTTCTGTGATTCTGAGATTTTTGACTTTATTTTGTCAAAGAAGTGATTAAGGGCACGATAGTGCAAAGCGCTGGAGCCCTGGGGGAGCGCTCTGTCCTGCAAGGGTTGCCCATGAGCAGAAGACCACGGCCACCTCTTTGCTCTGTCCCACATGCACATTTCTCTCTAGCTTGTTCCCTTTGGTTCCATCAGTTCACTCTTTCTCTGTCCTCCCAGCGAGGACAACATTGCCACACTGTGCGAATACTTGGCTTACAGAAGCCATCTACCGCACAGTCACCTCTGAGCTAGGGTGGCAGGTAAGGTGCAGTCAGGGTAGTGTGGGATCTTCTGCAGGATATGTGCCTTAACTGCAGGTGCCTTACAGATTAAGCATGCAAATGCTTGTGTTTGTAGCAAACTCCTCTCTCCTCTGTTTTTATTAATACTTTGTATACAAATCTTGCTATTAGTGTTCCCTAAAGGAGCAGGCAGTAATTTAGATGCCGATTAGTGTGTGAAATGCAGCAGAACAGTAAGAAATACATTCTCCTGTCAGCATTTGACTGAGGAGGGAGAAGACCCTTTAGCTACATTTACCACAGCAGCTGCAATACCGGAGTTTAATGAGGTGCTTTTGCAATGCGAAGGTTTTCAGAAACATATACTCACACCAGGAGGGCCTACCAGGACATTTTTTTGTAATTAAATGTAATTACATCCATACCACTAGTCAAGTTTTCATTGATAGATACAGGCAAATAGAAACCAGCAAGCAGAAGTCAAGCAATTAACTACATGAGGGTTTTTTGTTCGTTTGTTTGCCTTATTGGACTTTTTTCCATCTCCTTCCTCAGTAGTTTAGTAAAAAGCTATGAAGTTCTAGCTAATCCAGCAATGTGTGGTTAGTGTTCTGCCAAAAGCAGAGCATGAAATATTTTTTGATCTTATTTTGTCTTCTGGAGGAAAGGAAAAGTAGTTCTGATAGCAGAAAAAATCACAAAATAATATTACACCAGTCAACTTCTAAGTCAGATTTCAGTGAGCTTATTTTACAAATACAAATGGCAAATACAAGCTGTGGTCATCAAATACCAGTGAGGCAAGCTGGTAGTTTATAATAATAATAATAATCCTTATTTTATTGATGAAGAAACTGAAATGTGAAATGACAGAAACCAAAATGTTCAGAAAATTTCAGGTTCCCCTGCCACTAAGTGGCAGAAGAATGAAGAATTATTTGAAAAATCATGCATTTCTTTTTCTGGTTCCTGAAATTGTTTGTGCCATTTGAATGTAAGTTTTTGAAGTGGGTGATCTGCCTTGTTGCACAACTAGCACAAAGCAGGTCTGGGGGCAGGGCTCTGCTGCCCACTGCCCGAACACACAACCTCCTGCACCTGGAGCCAAGAGCCATCCTTCTCTTCATCATAGGAGACGGCTAAGTGGAGCCAGAGCCAGGAAAATGAGGAGTTTCAACTTTCTGCCTACAAAACTGTGTATCATCATCAGTCGTATCGATACGATGTCAGCAGTTAGTTCGTTTCTTTCACATTTTTCGAGAGAGAAAGCTTTGCTGACAGCCATGGTAGTGTTTGGCCATGGAGATACTTCATGAAAACTAATGAAATTGGCTGAACTGATTCATAGCAGTAGCATCATCTGATTTCTGTCTCTGTAGCTTGGGCTGTCCTGCTCTAAAGTATGCATGCAAAAAGCTGTGTCCATGCCGCTGTTCATTTACTTTGCTCTCTCCAGTGGTACTGTTGATACAGTATGGGGGCAGGACTATAAACAGGCTCCAGACCAACGGGGGCATCATGTACTTAAACTCTCTCTTCAGGCTCATTTCTCTGAGATTCAGACCTTGTTTAACTCATTCTTTAACTTAACTCTATTACAGGCATGCGATTCATGCTCTATTTCCACTATCTGAACAATTAAAGAATATTGTGGTTATTATTGTTAAGGGAAATTTAGACACTAAGACAAAAAATAAATAAGTCCAAAACCCTACCAACCCCCTGTGATTTTTATGTGAAACTCCACAGCTTTGTTTTCCCAAGGAAAATTCCAAACTCTCTACACAAATCTTTCTCCAACAACTACACCAGCCTCTTACTGATTTTCTCTTGTGTAAAAGCTGGCCTCTCTGACCCTGTCTGTTCCTCCAGTGCCTGAAACCCTACAGAAGAGGCTTTTATTTGCTCTTGGCAAGGGGAAAGAAAACAGGGTACTTAGCTGGACGAGATGAGCTTTTGCTGGATGACCCCACTGCAGAGTCCATGGGTGATATCAGAGGCCACGTCTTTTAAAATATGTCACCTCTTGCCCTGCATAACTGTTGTAAGTGCATTAACACTATGCAATGGGAGACGAGAGGCAGATGAATTTTGATCTTACTCAAAAACACCATCAGGCTTCCCCCAGCATGTCCTTGCCATTTGCACAACAATGGAGATTCAGGGGAAGAGTGATGAGCTGCATCAGGTGGTTGTCGTTCTGCCCATAGCCAGCTTCTGTATGCTCAGATCCCATCTGACCTCAGATAACAACACCTTATTTCTTATTTCTAAGGACACCCTTGGAGTAGCTCTGCTTATTCTGTCAGCTTGGTTGGGTGGCTGTGCTAATAGATGTTCAAAAAAGGTAAGCTAACATGAGCATGTGGGAGACAAATCCGCACTTTCCAGTAACTTGGGTACATACAAATCTGTTCTCAGTTCTTCTCCTATGATTTCTAATATACCACTTGAAAACAAAAACATAAAAGCTGTCAAGAAATGACTTGAGTATTAGATCGCTGTTAGCTAATTAGGGCAACTGAGAATAAGTCAAACTGGAAAAATGCCATGTATTCAGATTTGGAGTATAACAGAGCAGTATTGTGTGCTGTGAGCAATGTTATGGTCTGTGAGAAGAAAATGGAGTGTCATTAAACAGTCTCCCTGGCCCCAGAAAGAGAACCTGTAGGGAGAAGTTATCTAAGAGTTTAGTTTTCATTTCATATAAGACAGAAATATACCTGATCAACTGAATTCACATTCTCCATGTGTAATTGCCTAGTTATAAACATGATAAGGAAATTTATTGTTCTGTATAAATATGATTTTTTTTTTTGTTAGTAGAATCCTGACTGCACAGTAGTCAATGGGAACTCAAGGACATTGAGAAACCAGGGATTTCTTTCTCCCCTGTGAAACAAGTCTGTTTAGTTCCAGATCATTTCCTCACCCCTCTCAAGAGGAATTTATGTTCAAAAAGTTTAGTAGAGAAATCCAGTTTCTAATTGTCAATGGATTTGACAGGGATTTAAGGGTGGGAAATGCCTTGTTTGATTTCTATTACATAGATGTGTCTGAGTCACAGCAGCTGACTAATCATGTCCTCTCTTACCTTCTACCATTCATTCCCACCATAAATTTTGTTGTCTCTGCGATTTCTTCTCGTGCCAGAACTAACCTGATGTAGTGAGAGCATCATTCTGGACCTGTGTTGACTCTCTCGTAGACAGTCTCTTATTAAGAACACGCTTTCACAACATTATTCAAAACTGCTTTCAAAGCAATATGTTACGCTGGAAAACACTATTTCTGTCCAAGGAAGAGGTTCCTACAAGTATAATTTCAATCCTTTGGTTAGATCAGTATGACTCGAAGTATTTCCCTGGGCAGGGAGCTCTTGATCGAGCTCCAGCATGCACTGCGCTCCTGCTCTGCTCTCTGTCATCTCTAAATTCCTCCTCTGTCTTCTGCTATAACCTACTGCCCATGTCTCTCATCACTACCTCAGCTTCACTCATAGAAGAAGCACTGCTCTCTTCTTGCCCTATCTCCCTTGCTTTTCATCTTTTCCTTCTCCTCTACAGGCAGAATTTTTGTTTATTTTCTACTCCCTGCCTTGGTCCATGGCACACAGCGATCTCAGCTTCCCTTGTTCCTACTCTTTGTCACCTTTCCTTGAAGATCTATACTTTCTGTTGAGCCTTTTGTATCAAAATGCCTTTCAAAAACAAGCATGTAATGCTCTTTCTGTCCCTAAAACAAATGCTTACCAAAATGAACCATTGACCAAAAAATATCTCCAACCATCTCTGCCTTTCCTTTTATCTCACAACTCATGAAATACACTGCACACCTGCTGCCTCAGGTTTGTCTCCTTTGGTCCTTCAGGTTAATTTCTGATCTCTCTTTATTGGTTTTGAAAAACTGTTTGTTTGTGTGTTTTTGTAAGTCGTTCTTGAATTTGATGCTATTTATTGGCACTCCTTGCTCTGTGGATATAAATGATTACTCTAACTCCATACAGGAACAGTTCTTGTTCATAAAATTACCCTCATATAAAGGCTGCTGGATGAAAGGAAAGTCTGGAAACTTTCCAGTTCTGGTGGGTTTAATGTCACCCCACTAAGAGGAACACTAAAAGTGCAAGTCCAAAGGGCTAGAGAAATTCAAATCCTTAGAAATAAGACCTGAAACCTAACAAAGCTGCTGACTACAGTTTTTATTCCTTACGCAAACCTGGGTTTACCAAAAATACTTTGAATCTGGACAAGCTTAGAGTTTCAAGAAGGAATGGGACATAACTTACTTTTCATTGTTCTCTGCTCAAAGTTACTGATTTATTCAATTTTCAGCCTCCAAACTATTCCATGATCCTGAGCTAAAAAAAAATCCAATGTGCCTGTGTCATACTATCAATAAGAAAGATTACAAACACTTAAATAATCACACATTTAGCCAGCCTATCTTCATGCTCCAAAGTGCTTTAAAAAGCTACTAGGTGCTGTTATACTTATTTACAGGTAGGGAAGTCAAGGAAGAGATTAGTCATCTACCCAAGGTCATGCAAATGTCAATGGCAGGAACTGGCCTCCTGATTGTCTTGTCTAATTCCATACCTGTGGGACCGCACTGGAGTAATCAGCTCTGTTTTGAACCACATATTTTAACCTGGAGTGTAAGTCATTTGTATGTCTCTCATATAAAGCTAATGGTGAATCCATACTTCGAGAAAACCCACTAAGTCAATTAATATTTGCAAGATGCATGGACACAATGGTAAAGAACACAATAGGAAATGCAGACAGTCTGCCTGGACTGGCTCTTCCCCTCACACACAGCACACCGCAAGCAGCCGATACATAGAGACCAAGTTGGATGAAGTGATGTTACACAGACCTAATTCTACCTTCAGATCTGCTACACCTCAGTAGAAATTGTATAGTGACATCTGCAAGTGGAAAATTTTGGAAGGGGCGGTGGCACAATTAGAGACTGATGTCTCTATTTTTAATGGTGCTTTATTTTAGAGCTCCACACAACTGTGCATCAAAGATCCTATATGATCTTTGTCAAATATCTGGGAAATCATCATCAGAAGAACACTTTCTGATCATTAACCATATCAAGACAACACTAGAAAAATAATTTCATCTGATGTACAAACTGATTTAGTGCAATGATTAGGAAGATTCTTGGCTCCTCTGCTTCATGCAATTTCACTTAGTTGTTCAGATAGGTTTTCTGACATGCTTATTTTCATTAAAAATTTCTAGTATTCACAATTTCTGCCATGCCTATGCTCCAGAAGAAACTAAGACAACAAAAGCAAGCCATACCAGGAAATATTTCACAGCCATTTCCAACACCACACCAATAACGTCATGAAACTTTTAAGATGAAGGACTAGACTTAGTTACACTTGGTTTGCTGATTTTGCATGTTACTCTTAGGTGCTCTTGAGTGTCATTACTAGTGTATTAACAACTGAACAGAGGTGAAGTTCTTGTTAAGGATTACTGCAACCTACCAGAGCCCTTGGTGAGCCTGCTGCAGGCAGCCAAGCCATTTCTGGAGACACTGGAGTGTGCAGCACCTGGGCAGGGCAGCCCCGGGTCGCCAAGGCCGCTTGGGCATGGTGCCCTGCTGCCAGCCCAGCTGAGGGACCGGCTGCTGACCACACACCACCGCTTGTCAGTTCACAGTCAAAACACAGGAGTGAAGGGCTTTAGACACAGTGCTCATGTCTAATGCTAATCAGGGCCTCTGGCTTTCTGAGGCACACAAAGGAGAAGCTGTAAATCAGCAGGGTAATTTCTTATTTACGGTGGTGCTGTAGGGTGCAGGGCAGAGCTGCAATACTTTGCGCGGAGAAACTCTTGTACTAACTTTCCTGTTTTTGTATCTTCTCCTCTAGAAAAAGATGAGAAGAGAACAAACATCTCACAGGCAGAAGTAAGTGAAACCTTTTCTTAAAATGTGTTTACTGTTAAATAGATCTACAGTTAACCCCCCTTTGTAACTTACTGGCCCATCCCAGCGGGTGTCTTTGTTTACGTTGTCGCACCACCTCCAGCAGCACAGCCATTCCTGAGCCCCGGCGGTGTGCAGGCTGCGTGGTGTCTCCCTGCTCTGCCTCCTCGCCCTCCTCCCTACAGCAGGGAGCTGGCGAAGGCATGTTCCCCCCACCTCGCTGCCCTGCCCACTCAACCAAAGCCAATCTGGCCCAAGGTGGCCCTGCCAGCCCGCCCCAGCCAGCACTGGCTTGGGTCTAGCCAGTGTTGGCTTTTCACAGTTTTGTAGCTGTGGGGCTACAAAACCACTACAAACTCCACTCTTCCCGTCGTTTGCCAAGCCCACAGCAGGCACGGGATTGGTGCTGTCTGCAGAATAGCTGAAAGCTGGCTCCTCCACTCTCATTTTCTGATATCCCCTTGCACGGCTCCTGCAGCTTCTCGACCACTTTCTCCTCCGCTGATTGCCCAGAGAAGCCAGCAAAGCTCTAAATAGCAGCAGGAGGTATTGATTGTTTCAGATTTGGACTCAAATACAGACTTACAGTGATTCACTGGGGTGAGGATCAACAACCTATCCCACAGTGTTTATAAATAGCTTTCTTTTTCAAAAGAAGACAATCTTTTATTTATAAATGTTATCACTCCATCCTTTGTGATAAGGTAGTAGGGCTGGCCACATTCTTGTGGAAGTGTTTTTCCTAAGAGCTGTCTCAAATGTTCCTTGAAGAGATAGATCTGATTAAAATTACCTGACGATATACCAAAGCACTCCAGGGAAAAGTAGGAGGCATTTTTAGCAAATATTTGGGAAAAGACAGCATCATTATGAGCAAATACAACTAGAAATTGATGAGAGAAAATAAAGCTTACTTAGGCACAGCTTTTTTTACATTTTTCTTGGGAATGTAATATGATGCTTATGTCTTCAAAAACTAGCCATGTGTGAAATACTATGTAGTTTTATTATCCTTTCTATATGGAGATATTCCATGTTGTATGTACACTAATTTAACTGCTTTCATTTTGCAGAAGTTGCAATGCCTTAGCACTGGAATATATTTCAGCCAGTTTTTGCTAGCTATACAATGGTCTAATTACATCTCTGTTACTCTATGTGTAATTTTACTGCTGTTATTTTAGAATAATTCATCTTTTGTGCATGGGAGTGATTTTGGGGTCAAAAAAGTTTAACTATGTACAAAGATACCATTTAAAACATGGTCTAGCTAAAGGCTGAGTGGTTAATGAAATTATTTTAGGAGTAATATAACACATTGAAAAAGTGCAGGGGGAGGGATCTTCCATTTATTTATGTAAAAATGTATGTATTAAGAATTTCAGCGTTACCTATACATAGAATCATTCTTTACACTGTGTTTAGTTGGAATATTGATTAAAGTGAATCTTGCATTATTTTAATATCTGTAAGTATTTATTTGCCTTATGAGTTAACTACATAGCCATCTAAAAGCACAGGCTACCTTAATCTTATGCTTAACAATATTTTTTACAGTGAAGGGTAATTTTCAATAATATTAGGTCTGTTTTACCTGGGAGCTATAGCAGTTGTCCATTAAGTATATTTTGTCTATCTCAACTTACCAGGAATGGGCATCAGATTTGCACAATATCATTTTCACAGAATTGTCCCATAGAGGTGTGTGCACCCTCTGAACCTCTGAATCCCGCCCTACTGTGGCCATAAGGGTGTACAACTTACACTGGAAAGCACCCAGGGTGATGACAAATGTGAAATAAGAATTTGCATTTGTGGCAACCCTCCTTAAAGCATTTTTCAAGTAACAAGAGGGAAAAGTTGTGTGGCAGGACCCTGAGCTGTCAAGCACAGAAAGCTCTCTCTGCCTCGGTCTCTTACCATCTCTCTCTCTCTTTTAAATCCCAGTCCCAGAGTGCCTCACCAAAGCAAAGGAAGCAGAGTGTGTACACCCCGCCCGCCCTCAAAGGTACTGTCCAGGTACTGTCCCTGCCCCTGCCAGCGCACTCCCCAGCTCCGCGCAGCGGCTTCGTCCCCTCCCACGTGCAGGGGATGCCTGAGCACGGGCCATGGCTCCCTGTGCCCATGAGCAGCACAGCACAGGGGGCTGAGAGAAGTCTGAGCTTATCTGCCTCTGCTTTCACACGTTGAAGTGACTGCCTGGCAGTGGCTGTCTGCCTGGGACTGGCCCGCTATGTACCCTCATGACAGAATCTAACAGCAGTGAAAAATTTATAAAAAAAATTCTTTTTTTACAAATTCTTGATGCTTTCATTAGTTTGAGGTAGCAGACAATTCTAAACCAAAGCTTGAAGGAACTCCTTGAATATATATGTTCTACCAGTGCTGTGGGCTGAGCACCTGAACACAGGAAGTGTGAAGCCTTTCTTATCATGAGAAATCTCAGTAAATCTTTAGAGGGCTTACGAGCTTTTCAGGAATGAACGTAACAGCAGCAGAGTATTAGTTGCGATCAGGCCAGCTTCATTTAGACCTTGTTTCTCCAACAACTGAACAGAGTCGGATTTGCTTATGCTTGCAGGTAGGCGAGATCTATGGTGATTTACCAGCTCTCCAGACCGGCACTTGTCAGTACAGGACCATTTCCAGACTGCAGACCAAAGCCAGTCCTGCCAGGTGTCTCCTGATAGATTATTAATATCCTCAATTTCCATTCCTTCTGCTCAGCACGATTTATTACCTGGCAAAATAAATAAATAAATAAATAAATAAATAAGAAAAAGAAAAAGAAAAAGAAAAAGAAAAAGAAAAAGAAAAAGAAAAAGAAAAAGAAAAAGAAAAAGAAAAAGAAAAAGAAAGTAGAATAACTGCTTTGTAGAGTGAACCACAACCACTGTCATTAGGAAATCTACCGTAACAGCCAGTTCTACATATCTCATTCTGTAGCTTCAGTTCTCCAGCACTCAGCAACAGTGAAAACATCACACACGTGCTGCACAAAACTTGCTATCCGTTTGTCAACATGGGCTAAAGTTTGTTTACTGGACATTAGAAATAATGTTATTATAGTCAATTGTAATAATTTATGTAAGGAAGCTTTGCATAGGTAGCAATAACACCTATTGATCTCACTGCTGTATTATTTTGCTGCATAAGCCTAAACTAAATACTGTGCAAATGAAGTGCTCTGTGAAATAGGTCCTCTTCTCAAGGGCTGCAGCCTATTCAGTGTTACCCCTGTTGAGGTCTGGGGAAGTGCCTTGCATAGTTTGCTCCTACATCAACGTAATTCTCAGGGAATAGACTTTCTAGTAGGAAAGACAGCTCACAACTAATCTGAAATATCTTGTAAACAGAAGAAAGCAAAGCACAAAATGCCTCTCCTGTACTCCTTAACACTCTAAATTGCATGATACTCCTAGATACACAGGTGGACACCTGGAAGTTGGTAACCCTGCTTGTAAACACGTTGAATTGCTCCAAATTTAACATACTGTAACTTTCATAAATACTATCCTTTTTGTTTAAAAATCTCCTGGAGTAGAAAATTCATTATTCCTTCCTCTTCATTGCTATGAAAATATGAATATTATTTTGTTTAGACTAAGAGATTAGGAGGCAAATGCAGCAATCCAAAATACCCAATGCTATGAAAGTATTACTGTGAAATACAGAATTTTGTAAAAGTTCTGTCATGATTTAAATAATTCTAGTTTTATAACTGTTTGCAATATTCAGCAATATTTTCAGAATAGTGGACTCTGTGATTTTACATTATTCCCTCAGCTTTGCGTATGTTTTCCCTGTGGGCTGTTTCTCCTTCAGTGTACTCATAGTGTAGTCTTCAATATACAGTAAAGAATAAGATTCTGGATGATGTATATCTCCCAGTACTGTACCAGGACTATAGTAGTTTTTACATGGAATATGCAAATACATGAAAATGTATGAAATAAATAAATGAAAATGCAGTACTGCTGATGATCTGCATGTCATGGTAAATATATGGAGATCAGCTTCTTAGTTAAATAAGGGCATACTTTCCCACTCTGCCATAGCAGTCACCTAAACTGAAAGACAGTGCTCTTATTTGTCTAACATTGCCCCCAGATACTTTGGTTCCATCCTTACAATGGCTTGCTCTGTCTTGAGGCAGGTCTGTAGTTGCTGTAGCAAGCTGTAGCAAACCCATGTGTCTGCAGAGCCAGTGTCAGGTTAGGGAGCAACAGACAGGTTCTTATTACTATATATACGTGTGTACTTTGGCTTCTGCTTTTATTTTCCTAAAAGAAATTGCACCAGAGTCCCTGCAGATGTAGCAAATAGCTGACTCATCTCAGAGCATTGTTCTTTTTACTGGAATACAGCGTGCTGGAAAAATCAATGTGAGAGCTATTGATTTAGGTGGTAATCTGGAGAGCAAATCAGACAGTAACCCAGATAACAGCTCAGTGCAGAGTTCCTGCTAGTATTATATTGCTATGCCTAATGGATGGCAAAGAGGTTTTTCATTTTGCTTTCAAAAATATTTCTTTTGCTAACTCTGCTACACTAGTGTTTGTTAGTTCCACACTCTTATGCAGTATGCAAAGTTGGCAAAAGTCAGAATCTGAAAACTGCACCAAATTTATAATATTTTCAGTATGTTATGATTTACCTCTTGTCATGTTGTTTTCCAGGTATATCAAAACCTCTTAGCTGAGGATAGTAATAGTAACTAATGAAGTACTGAACGTTAGGAAGGCTGCAACTGCTTTCTTTATTCCAGGTCAGCTCTAATGTCATAGACTAAACTCTCGACTTTACTAAGCTTACACTGATCCACATCTGTGATAGGTTTATCTCGTGCTTGAGAATCTAGTAATTTTTCTGAGTTCATCACATCTGTTTGTGTCCCTCCTTTCTCTCCTTACTCTTGGGTTTTTATGTCTGAACTTCAAATTCTCTTCCTTCCCTAAGTTCCAATGTGCAAATGTGTTAAGCTTGAATCCCTATCACCTTCTCCCTCCATTTTAAGCTCTTCATGTGCAGAAGTTGACTTGTACCTCCCCTATAAAAACAACCAGGGGAAGGTGTCTCAATTAGAAGTCACCAGTTCTACCCAGGGCAACCTTTTTCAGTCAATTCTCATTGCTTAAGGCTGGTTTCTCCTAGTTACTGATCTGCTTCTCATTCTGTATGACAAAATCAAGAAGAACCCTTTGGTCCTTTTCTTCTGTATCAAAGCAGATGCCTGGCTGTTTTAGCAAAAATATCCATTCATCCACAAATGGCATCTTTAAAGATATCTTCGTTGTTCTGGTTGGGGAACTAGAGGAGCCCTTGGAAGGCATGCTGGATTCTCACCCCACACTCTCCAGAGAAGTGTGAAATGGGACAACAACATTCCCAAGTAGAGAGGGGCAGCTCAGACTGCACTAATCCCTGGTAATGCTACTTCCTTGGCATCCCATTACGACCTGAAAATTAAAAGAGCATATTTGAGTCTCAGAGCTACAACTACAGCTTTCCATCCCAAGGTAGACTTTGTACCAAAGCAGTTTTCCTTTTACCTAGATAATCACATTTTGTTTGGTACATCAGCTCATCCTTGAAAGGAAACACAGACTGGAGTGCCAGGAAACAAGGTTTACAAAGACAAACAGAAGACAGCCTGAGCTGTTCCCAAACCTGCATTGCTCCCCAGAGCTCACAAGTCTCCACATTATCTACCAGCCTTTGCTATTAATACTAGCAGCTATTTAAATACCATCAAGGTCTTCCCTTGAGAAGGAAGTGCTCATTCCCGAGTGGTTTGAGGATTTCATTAACAGTGAGCCCACTGGTGTGGGTGTGCTAGAGGTCAGGGAAATAGGAAACCTTCCCTCATCCGAGTTCACCCTGCAGGAGGCTGTTGGGATCAGCATCAAGATCTGACTAATTTCAGTGGGCTTTAAAGAAAGCTCTTGCTGCTTTCTGTGTTCACTGGACCACCTTTGCAATTTGCTGCCATCAAATCATAATTAAAGTCTTACCCCACAGAGATGAAAGGTACCTTTGACTCTGTTTTCCCCCTACCTGTTGGGACAATACATCCTTTAAATTTCCCTCTTAATGTATTTTTCTTTGCAGAGAAACAAAGATGTTTTCTTCAGCTAGGTGCTAACTACAACATCTGAAATGGGATTAAGTCTGAGTTGTTATAAATCTAAGGAACATCCAACGACATAATTTTGGTTTGACTCATTAACACAACCAGGACTCACTGGCTGTTCCCAGAGTGTTCAGACCCAGGGATCTGGTACATGCATAATTCTAGTATTTACAATGATGGTTGATATTAAATGAGCTCTTTCTAGTCTCTGCCCTGAATTTCAGATACTGGGCTTGTTTAGTGGCTGCTTGTTCTTCTCTCCAAAGGAAACAATGTGCAGAATAAATGATTAAAATCATGATGTCCCTCCTGAAATATGTAATTTATTAGAAGCAATTAGTACAGTATGTGGCCCTCATCCAAATTTGTAACCCCTTAGGCCAGCTTGACAACGTCTGATGCATCTCATTACTTTGTGACTGAAGGTTAACAAGGAACATGGATAGTCTGGAGACATAAAGGATTGTTGTTAGTGTGGTAAGCACTGAGTTCAGAGCCCACGAGAATCATCACAGAACAAAAATCTCAGGCTAAATTTACTTTAAGTGGCAGAGGAATGAAGTTTGTGAGTCTTAAGCAGTGACTACAGAAACCTGTATCATTTTATAGGCTACCTTCTTATATGGTAAACTCTGAAGAGCTTCTACCATTAACTAAATACATTAGGGTAAAAACTAGAAATATCATATAATATGAAAAGGAATAATACCGTGTCTTTGTGTGATTTGTGTTTCATACACAGGCTTAAAGTTAATTTTTAGGAAATTAATATTATCCACAATTTTATACACATCTTGTACTGTTTTCAGAACATCAGGCTAGGTTTGTCAAAATTCACAGCCTGAGCTGGTGCTGTTCATATGCTTTTCTTATGTGGGTAAGTCACTTTGTCTCAGAGTATTACATTTTCCCAATCTCTACAATGATGAGAATGTACCTACCATTTTTTTTTTTTTTAATGTGATTGTGCTGCACGTGAGCCATGAGGTCAGAACAGGAGAAGGAGCTGGTTTTCAACTGTTGTCTGAGTCCCAAACTCATATTCCAGACCTCTTTGCTTTTCCAGTGGGCTAAGGGACTGAAATAAATTCTGGGTGGCTAGGACTGCTCCACAATGCAGGCTTAGTCCGGTACCTGAAGCAATCACCAAGGATGGAGCCAAGTCCTTCTATGATCCTTTAACATAACTGCAGTGGTCCTGCAACAGTACCTGCTCTTTAGCCTGGCGGCACCCATTCTTCAGTCCCTTCTTTTTGGTAGAAGATCTATTGCAATAGTTGTTTCTTGGGTAACAGAAGAAGGCAAAGCTCTGCCCCATTATTTGTGTGTGATGCTCTTGTTTGTTGATGTGTTATGATGTGAAACAGCACCATCAATGCATTTTGCTTCACGGGTGGAAACCACACAATAGCCAGGGCTTCCTGAAGCACTGGGAAAAGAAAATTCATTCTGCAATCTTGTGTGATTAATTTTTTTTTCTTTTGTGTAGCCAGGTCACAGAAGAAAGCTACAGCTTTGGTTTCAAAACTAGTTCATTTATTTACCATTCTTAGCCACATCTTAGTCAGAAAGCACCTTGAAGCCACACCACTTAATATAGCATGGCCTTGGACAAACTTCCTGGCTCTGTTCCATCCAATGTACCAGAACTTGTTACAGAGATAGTATTTGTGAAATTCCCACATATATACTGCTGCAAGAAAGAGACAGGATATGCTTGTGTGCTGTTCTTTCTCAGGATACTGCCTTCCAGTGCTTTCTCTCTTTTCCTCACTCTCTCTGTGCCCCTCTCTCCTTTCTCAGACTTGTAGTATGATAACAGTAGATACAAAAAAAAAAAAAAAAAGAGCTAAATTAATTAGTGAATCTCTGAGTTGGTGAATGGGATGCATTAGATTGCTGCTACCTCAAGTTCAATTGGCTACCACCGTTCTGCTACTGCCCCAAAAGTTGGCAGACGCCACTGTAGTCTGTGTTTAATTTCTTACCGCTGGCAGCTTTGAATACGTTTCATTTCACACAGCTGGAGACTTCTGCTTCAAAATGGCTCTGGCCCTGGCTGCAATAAATACCACATTACCTTTAGAGAGACTGAGGTGTTCAGTGGAGATTAAGTTTGACATCTGCTATACACCAAAAACGGGGCATTTGTGCTATAACTTGTCATCTGCCACCAGTACCTGATGTGTGAAAAAGAAAAGATCATGCCGAGCACTAATATCAGTCCCCAAATCACCATGTGTGGTATAAGGGCCTGATCCAACCCAGACCAAAGTCTGGGGGGAATATTTCCACTGACTTCATTCGGTTCAGCATGAAGTCCTCATATCTGATAGTTCATTCTAATCTTCATGCAATGAATGTTAAACTGGCCTCTTTCTAAGGGCAGACCCTTTTATGATAGAAAAAAAGACTTTGCTTTTATGATAGAAGAGTAAGCTTACAAATATCTGTGAAACAGCATTTATGGCTTGAAAATAGTATTAATGAGTATTGTTATACCAAATATAGAGCAGTGTAAACATCATAGTATTACTAATTGCTTTTACGCAGTAACAGAAGACATTAAAAAGTCAGCCTTTTAAGAGATAACAACATAAAATATTACAGAAAGAGAATGTGGGAGACTTAGTGCTTATTTTCAAATATAAAGTAGAAAGCTCAGGAAGGGCAACATGTGTTATTCTGGTTACTTTGTATCATAAGACATATTTATAGTGAAATTCCAAAGATTCTGGCAGTGCTGTGCTCTGAATTGAAACAGCTTTTGAAGAAAAGATAATATTTCTATATGAGATGTTAGGTTCTTGTGAAGCCAATCATCTGGCAGGGCATTAAATTTTATTTCCTGGCTGTAGCCGTATGTTCTGGGTCGGAGGTTAACAACCAAGCCCCACGGCAGACAATGACTCCAGTGAGCCCTGTTGTAATGAACAACTGCCCCTTTGCATTGAAAATCCTGAGTTTGATCCCGAGCAAGCTGACCAAGCGAACCACTGGGGCTCCTGTGCAGTGCTTGACATCTCCTCAGCTCTTGGACGGGAGCTGCAGGCGGGGCGGGTGCGTTGGTCAGGTCCTCACCCACCTCAGCTCTGTGCCATAAGCCAGCCACGCTGGGGAGAGCAGGTTCCTCCTCCAGCACCACTGCTGGGCTGCCAGGGGGGCATGGAGGAGCTGGTAAGTTGTACTGGGGGCTGCTGGGGGTGGAGGGAGGTACAGCTCGACCACAGGGACGCAGGTATAAACAGGGGTACCTCCTTAAGGAGGATTTTTGCAAAAAGCCTCCACAGTATGCAGGCTCACCTCTCGTTTTACTATTAAACGAAAATCCTCCCCTGCATTTGTATCTCATTGCATACCTCTATAGTCCCTCCATGTCTGCTAATATCTCCTCTCTGCATAGTCACTTTTCATTTACAAAAATCTCCACCCCTAAAAGGCAAAGCTGTCAAAAGACAGCATGCGAAGCTACAGGCAAGCCCAGGGTTCACAGTGAACTTTGTGTGGTGTCAATGGCACCACCGTGCACTGAGCACATCTGCGGTGGCTTTTACAGCAAAATCATCCTGCAGCCTTCCACCTGAGGCCCCACCAACAGTGCTTTTCCCTATGAATATGAGCAAGTGTGCGCAGGCACGTAGCCCATCAGCAGGGCTCCGCCACCCACATTTGCTTCTGTGGGGATCAGGGCTGGGAGCTTTGAAAAGTGCAATGATTTCCTTGAGAGCACTACCTGCCCAAAAGCTGCTCTGCCAGGGGCAGTAGCTTAGCCCTAGTTCTATCAGTACCACCAGGTTTCGCTCTGACCTGAGCAGAAGTCCAAGCGCTATGCTAGCTTTGTGATATCTCTGTCTCTGAACAACGTGGCCCTTTTTTTTTTGAGGTTAGACTAAAATAAGGTTAAGAGAAGACTTGCTTCTGATTCTTGGGGGGCATCTGTGTGGGGTTCCTTCTGGTGGGAATCTTGTCTGACTTTTATGACTTGATTTTTTATTTCCTTTTTTTAAATGGATGACTAGAAGTCTGAATTTATTGAAAATCAAAAAAATTTCTAAAGATGGCCATGTGGTTCTCCTCCTCTTCATAATTTCTCCCTTCCCTCACCCCTTGGGATGCAACATTGCCCAGTTTAGCGGGAACAGAGAGTTCCCAAAACCCTCCACCAGAGCTTTGGCATGGAGACAAGAACATGAGCAGCCTGAAGATTTCAACCACATCCTTTTAGGCCCACAGCTAGGATTGAAAACTCACGTGAATTATGTGTGTGAATGTGACCAAAAAAACACAGGAAATACTGCAGCAAGCATATGGATCTGAAAAGAGATTCATTTTCCTGTAAGCTGCATAGGCCAGAAGGAAGTTGTTTTAAAAGCTCTCATTGGGTTTAGCTGCTAATTTTTCCTGAAATGGGATTTTTTCAGGTTTTTCAGCTCTCACTCAACCTGTAAAACAATGTTATTCCTGGTGTCTTTTATAGCCAGAGGAGATTGTCAGCAAGCTCTGAGCAATCTACAGCGTACATACTTTTAAGAATACATTCAGTAGGACTTGTGGGATCTAATGACTGCTCAAAA
>VXAA01007015.1:20614-142290 GCA_013399115.1 Anseranas semipalmata
AAAAAAGAACTAAAAGTTTGCCATGATCCTCCCAGCCCAGGGTGCACCCCTATTGTATATGTTGTGCGCACAGCAAGAAGCCTATGTAAACATGTGTCTGGCAAACCCTGTAGATGGTGTGGGTTCATGGGCTGCTTGCTGCAACGGCATCTTTCCAGGCGGCACAGGAGACACCGGGCTTGCAGCTGTACCTGGAGAGAGCGTGCAGGATGCAGGGAGCCCAGCTGGGGATGGGACATGGGGGAACAAGGCCGGCTGGATGGGGACGAGCAGGGCCAGTGAGACCACAGCTGGAGAGAGGGGCCAAATGAGCGCGGTCGGCAGAGAGAGCAAATGCCTGTATCCAGAAAAACACAGTGCCTACAGTCTGGCCTTCCCCTACAGAGACAAAGGTATGCAGCACATTGTTTCTTGTCCCTCAGGAATGAGGAGAAACGATGTAAATTCAGCATTCTCTTTAGTCGCCTTGCAATCCCCAAGAAAGCTGAATTACTAAGAAAAAGTCACAGGGATTTTTGGCATTAAAGCTCCCCCTGGTGACAGGCAGGTGTATTTTCTTATCACTAGTTCTGGTGAACTGCTAAGTGCTTTTTTCTAAAGAAGCATGTTGAAATTTTTTGGAAATTGGCAAGAAAGGTTATAAGAGAAGGACCTGAATTATATTAAAGTCTGACTGCAATTTATATTTTTCAACTAAAATATGATAGATTATTACTGCATGTCAACAATTTTCCCCAAATCCTGGAGTGCTCAGAGCCTGATTTTTGCTTCAAGCTCGCTCTTGGCAATATCAAAAGCAAGAGTAGTGTTAAAACTCAGTTTTACAGAATCTATGATTCTGAAATGCACGTCTAAGCCTTTAGAGATGTGTCTACCTTTTCTGCACTTTGTCCACATTTTCCACAATGAAATTGAGTAAACTAATATTCTTTCTCTCAGATTATCGTTTGCACTTTCCAGAAAAATTGAGATCAACACTCTTTTTCAGCCTCTGACTATGAATTTGAGTGCCAGATAGTGTGCTTCCAGGATGTAATTACATCCTGGTTTTACTGGATGTTGGCTCTGTGGTATTTTGATGCCTTAGGCAAACCAGGAGACATAGGTTTCTCACAAGATCAAGTCACTCACACAATAAAGAGCCACTAAAGATTTTGCCCCTGATGTTTTGCTGCCCATGGTAACTGCAAAGTGAGACCAGTTGTACCTACGATAATGCAAATCATTTGTGGTGACTGCATTCCATGTCGAATAGCTGATTTCTTAATATTTGTTTTGAATTTGCCAGCAATCCAAAAAACCTTAAGCATAAGAATTTGGTAGGCTTTCAGTTGTCAGTAGGCTTAGTGAGTTAAACTGAAAAAGTTTCAAATTTAGAATATGACTTTTCAAATTTAGAATACGACTAAAGATGTCAAAATAAAATCTTCACTGTCTTCATCTTCTTTCTCCTCTCCCCAAAGATCAGTGCAGAGACATTGTCCCAGCCCCGCTCTGTGGTCTAAGCTAAGATTTTGGTTCTGCTGACTTTTCATATTTCCAAACAGAGAAGCACCCTGGTTGTGCATAAGCATTAGGTACTAAATTGTTTTGCCTGTCTCTGTTTCAGAGAACGGTTTTCCAACAGCTGTTTTGGATTTGATGCTGTGTGGGAAATGGCCACTTCATTTTCCCGGATGCTGGGGAGCAGGAGCCCCCCTTCCCACTTGGCAGCTGACCAGCAAGTGTGAGTGAGCACAGCTCAGCCCTAGCAGAGGACCAGCAGAGGTGCCTTCCTTGTCCCCTTCCTGCTGGCTGCAGCAGCGAGGAGCAGGAAGTTAAGTAGGTAGAAATGGTGAGAGAAAATCACACTCTTTCGTGTGTTTTTTACCGCAGCCTATAAGACAAGGGCTAGCAGTTATTTATGAGTTAGGAGCATGGATTCTTTAGAAAAAACTGAACACTGGGAACAGTATTGAAAATTAGGGATATCTATCCACCATTCACCTCCCACTTCTACGCAGTTACTTTCCAGACTAAAGTCGCGTGTATGTGATGTGAGGACAAGAGACAAAGGGCACAAACTGAAATGCATGAAATTCAATTTAACAAAATAATTTTTTGTTTTTGCTGTGAGAGTGGTCAAAGAGTGGAACAGGTAGCCCAGAAAGCTTGTGGAGTCTCCTTCCCTGAAGATATTCAGAACCGGACTGGACACAGTCATGGACAACCTGCCCTGGTTAGTTAATTAATTAGAATTAAGCTGACTTGGTTTGTAACTCACTGCATAGGCTTTGCTTTGGTTAGCATGAAATGCCTGCTGCAGGAGGGCTAGGGGAGGGATTCAAGCCACGTTCAGCTTCAGTCTTCCAAAATGGATCCCAGCAATTTGAGGTGATCTCAGCAGCTCACAGACAATGAAGTGGTGAAAACTGAGCAGGCTCATATTTCCCAGCAGATTCCTGCTTGGATGTAAGAACTGCAGCTACCGTACCTGTAATATAAAGAAAATGGTGATTGCCAGCTATTCATAGGCCACCCATGAAGCAACTACGATGGGGATAAGTCAATGTAAACACTGACCTATCAATCACTTGTTTAATCATCACAATGTTTTTGTAATTTTGAAGGTGTTTATAAAATACTTAAAAGAACACGAGAGCTCATTCCAACGTTTACAATATTACTGATGTCAGGTTACGTGGATGCCAAAATCCTATCTCCTTTGTCATCGTAAAAAGGATCACAATGAAGACTGTAATTACAACTCAGTGGGGGATTCATCAGCAAATTAACAGAGAAGCTTATAGACTTCTGACAGAAACCAAACAGACTGGATTAATTAAAAGTGAAAGCCACAGAGCACATGGAAGTATGACAGCAAAACACAGAGCTGGATTTTTGGCTGACCAGCAGAGATTTTGCTCCTGTTGTTGTTTTAAAAAGTACAACTCACTGGAAAGCTTTCTGTCTGCACTCTAAAAATCTCAGGCTGCACAGAGTATTCAGCAAGAGGTTCAGATCTGCCAGTAACAAATCTTGTGCTGTATCTGACCCAGACCACGGAAAGAAATAATGCCCACAAAAAGAATGACAAAAATAGAAAATACGGATCCAGAAAATAAACCTAACAGAATGCCTGGGGTCTCCTGCCAGTGCTTGGGGTGAAACAGAGGAAGCTGTGAAGCAGTGGAAGCTGCTCAGCCCTTACATGCAGAACTTCATTCATCCCGTAATGGGCTCAGTCTCCTGCTTCTGAGCACTGCAGCCTCTCCACCTCTGCCAGGGATTCTCTCCCCTGGGGGCTGTGGCAGTCATTTTTTTTCTCATCTGTTTAGGTTTCTTGACCTCAGAAAAATCTCCATGTCAGCCAAAATATGAAAAAGCAGAGCCACAGTACAATCGCCCAGGAAAACAAGAGCAGCTGGATAATTCTGTCTGTTAATGCTGAAGTCAGATAAGAATGCCTAAAGAAAACTGAAATACAGCTGCTTAGAAATGTCTCATGGAACTGTGGAGATCAAAATGCTTCATAAAGCATTTTCAGGAAGGTTTTGAATGCACAAATCTCAAAGTGTTTAAATTAATTTCCCTTGTGTTTTCATCTCAGATCAAAGATTAAATTAATTTTCCTATAGCATGCCTAGATTTTCATATAAAAAACTAGGCAAAACTAAATGTTTTGGCACCATTGACATCATAAAGGAAATTCCTCACAAAAAAATTTTTGAAATTTCATTTTTTTTTTCTAATTGCAAGCAAACAACAATTGTAAAGCTCCAAGCAAGTGCAAATATTCAGCTGTTGAAGTCTGCTGCTGTCATTTTTATAAATGCTTTGGCCTGAATCCATTCTGCTTAAACTAAGTCAGGTGTGTAGATACCGTGGGCTTGTTAGAGGCTGCCAAGTGGAGAATCAAACTCCAGGAGTCTCTGTCTGTTGATGGTGTAAGGACTCACTGGCAATGTTGTTCCTCTCGAAAGTACCCAAAGGTTGGTGGGCATCTATGTGCAGCTCTACACCCGGACTGCCCTCGGACATCCCACAAGGACAGTCTGTGTGGTGCCACAGCAGTGAGCAGGAAATGAGACAGAGAAAGACCTAGGAAACAGAGAGAAAACAAGGATGTTTTTGAAGATGTTACCTTTTTACAATGTTTAGCATTATTACAAAACAGAGGAACATCACATATCTTTGCACTTAAAACAAAACAAATCATCTCCAATGATTAACAAAAAATTCTTCATTGAGTAAAAATGTTTGCCATGCAGCAAGGCCAAAACTCATGAGACTGGGATAGCACTGGCCCCTTTAACTTATGATAAGCATTCCCAATGATATGTTCTAGCAAAAGGGGCTATAATTAAACTCCCAGATTCTGTCTGTATCTAACCTGTGACTGGACCTAAATATAACCGCTGGTCCTTGTGTGAGGAGCCAGTCACAGCTGGTGAGCACCTGGTGTATTGAATCTGGTTGTGGCCTCCGGTCTCATGTCTCCTCAACATGCAGTCATATTCAGTATTGCAGGTGTACCTATGTCCTCTCATTCCTTGTACACAACTTTTTTAGGTTTCCCTGCTATAGTTAACAGAATTCTATAAACATTTAGGACATAAAAACATTTCTTCCTACACAGGTTTGTTAAATATTGCGGGGAAATTTTCTGAGTAAGCCTTACCTGCCCAATGGGGTGTGCACTGGGGCTGCATTACAGTGCAAGGGTTTGCTGAGGCAGTACAAACAGAGCTGATCAGGATGAGAATCCTATTCACATGGTTCAAGTTTACATCTATAAAAGTCCCTGGGATTAAAAAAAACTTCGCTGGCTTCCAGAGACCCATAAACAAACATAAGCTGAGACAAATATTTGTTTTCACAAAAGGAATGGTGGTTCTTAACATTATTGGTGGTTTTGATGCACAGTGAGAGGTCAGTTTGCTGTGTAGGATCATTCCTGTGCTTCGCTCACTGGAGTTCATAGCGCGTATTTCTTTTGATTTGGAGCAAGCTGTTGCAAGCAGAACACAGGTAGAAGTGCTACACTTGTTCTGAGGGCTCAAAAGCTCGGGGCCAAGCAGCAGTTCCATTCTCCATGCCAGGAATGCATGCCGTGGCAGCAGCACCCTGCAGCGCCTCACCCCAGCCGGGGCCAGCAGTCGCGGCCCTCCCCAGCACGTGAGGCGCTGCCAGGCCCACCGGGCGCCACGGCTGCAGGTTCTTTGGAAGAGGAATACCGCCTCGTCTGTCCCCGCCATAATGCTGAATTTAAGCACACGGCTCTAAGCCTCTCTCTGAATGATGAAAAACTGGGATGAAAAAATGTCAGCTGAAGAAGTGTAATGCTCCCAGCTGCAGGCTCCAGCAGCCCAGCCAGGCCAGCACAGCAGAGCCGTGCAGAAGGAGAGCCTTGCAGGACTTCATTACACATGTGGAAGCCATCTAGCCACGTTTTTCACCTCAAGCTGTCGTGGAGGTATTTGACTCAGAGCCTTCCTCCACAGAATCAGCTGAGAAATGTTTTCTGGCTTTCCAAAGGGTAAATTAAGGATGGGCTGAGGTTGTTACAAGCCAAAACATCCACGTAGCTGACTGCAGGGACTTCTGCTTTTCATTTGGACCCTTAAGACTGGCTGACTTCTGTGGATGAAGGGCTAGCAAGGAAACCAGCAAAAGGAGGTGTTTACATACCAGCAGAAGTTGCCTGGAGCAACAAAAGCCTTTCTGTTTACTCTGTTGGCTACCTAAGTGAGAGGTGCTGTCCCCTAGTCACAGCTAAGCTGACCTCTGTCTCCGGTGAATGTCCCAGCCAGCCCATGGAGGATTAACAAAAGCATTTCTGTGCTGAAGCAGCTCGTCCATGCTGGTGTTGTGGAGCCAGAGCTGCTTCAAGCAGCTTCTGGGAGAGGAAACTGGGGTGAAAAGTGCTGTGTGAGAGAATAAAATGGAAAGCAGCCAGATCTTTGCAACATGAATTTGCTGCTCTCATACAGTCTTCATTGTGATAGTGTAACACTGGGTCTTTTGACTGTGAAGAAAGCAGCACAAGCCCCCAAATTTGTCATTTAAAAGGCTCACCATGAGGACTAAGTATTGTATATCCGGAGCTAAGAGAAGGGTTAGTAACAACCATCAGGCGTTTAGAAAATTAGGCAATCCTTGTTGCTTTGTGTCAGAAAGGTCATTCACAAATATTTGTGAGGCCATGGTGACCTGCTGGATATACTGATGATCTGAGCTACTCCAGGTGTGACCTACATAAACCTGTCAGATTTGCCAACACTTCAGATCATTTGTTTTCATTTAGCTATCAGTATTTTTGAAAGAGATTCATGTTATAGAAAAGAAGAAAAAGAGAAAGAAAAAGAAAAAGAAAAAGAAAAAGAAAAAGAAAAAGAAAAAGAAAAAGAAAAAGAAAAAGAAAAAGAAGAAAAAGAAAATGAAATTGCAGACTGAATAGTAGCTTGGTCTCAGTCATATCAGACACATGAGAATTTTTTCCCTCCTCAACCTGAGCTAAGATATAAAATAACATAGCACACAAGTTTTGTTTCTGATTTTTAGCTTGCTAAATTGACAGTGTAGTTTAAACTGCCACACTGGTGCTTCAAATTCTTTTTGTTCTGAACTTCAATGGCCCACCATGTGTGTTAGCCTTTGAAGACTCCACCACACTCAGACAGAATGACAGTCTGGATTTGCTTTACCTTGGACAATCTAAATGGGAGTCTGAGAATACTTATTTGTGTATCGCTTTGTTTATTTCATTCCTCTAACTTTAAAATAACACATGACATGAATTGATAGTATTTTATGTATATTCATTGTAAATAAACAGTAGCTGATTGAAACTATTTCTCCTTTATAAGTGGAAATTAAGATCGACCACAAAAACTGATCTCTTTTTCTCTGAAAACAGGAAGAGAAAGTCCTGTTGACATCTGGAGGAATGGGACCAAGTGTAATGCCAGATGACCTGGCTGTTCAGGCTGTCTCACTGATCGCAGAGTAAGGGCAGACCTTTGCATGTTGGTTACCAAGTGTCAAGTGATTAATTTTACTTTGCTATGAAACCTTGGTTAACACCAGCTTGCAAACACACATACCTTTCCGAGTCCTTCAAGGTGGTTCCACAGAGCAGTGTTTCTGAGTCTTTCTCAGCAAAGAACGATCTAACTTTTAGAAAACTTCAAACACTGTATCAGGCAGACTGTTCACAATTGCCCATATATATAAACCAAAATTTTCCATGTCCATTTACTTTTATTTTATCTTCTCTCCCTCCCATTTTATGTCTGCTCACTCACACATGTGGGAATTGTCAAGGTCTGGGGCTGTGTGTTTTGTTGTTGCCGTTTCACAGATTACTTTTTGATGTTCTTTGGCCCAGTGGTGGCTCAGAGACCACCCAAGAGAGTGGCTGCCCTGGGACATGCAACAGGGTGAGGGTGCCAGGGCTGCCAGCGAGGCTGGGCTGCTGCTTTTGTGGAGACAGTGAAGGTATTGAGCACCTCAGCCTTGTCCGTGTCTAGATCACTCACCTCACTCAGCTGCAGGGCCATTTTTTCCTTGGTCTTCTTTTACTGTGAAGGTAGGGGAAGAAACTCTTCCTGTGGCCCTTGACACCCTCTGCTAGTTTCAATTCAAACTGGCCTTGAGCATTCCTAACACCATCCCTGCATTGTATGCCTGCATTTTCCCCTATATTCCTCGTTTTTATCTCATCTTCACTTTCATCTGCCGTATACACTGCTGCATACATCATATTTTTGGCATTGGAGCTCACTCATGGGGTCCCTGCTTAGCCAAGGTGGTCTTCTGTACAGCTGCTTGTTTTCCTGTATCAGTGCGGACCACTCCTGTGCTTGAGGAGGCTGCCCCGAGGATCTGCCAGCTTTCCTGGGCTGTTCGTGGCTGCCTCCCACTGCATCCAGCGTACCAGTTCCCTGAACAATACAAAGATGTGTGGTGGGTGCTGTTTTTCATGAAATGCAGTTTGTTTTTCTGTTATCATTTTTTTTTTAATTCAAAAATTTGTTTCAGTTGAAAACAAAAAAGATAACAAGGGAGATTTAGAGAAGTAAAAATATTTTTGACTGATTGATAAATTCAAAACAAAATGTTCCATAAAGGAGCATTTGTTTTTCCAATTTAGTGCCTTGAATATATGATTTATATTTTGATATTCTCATTCTTGCTGAGGGAACCAGAACATATTTCATTTAGGGTTGGCATAAAGTAGACATTTTTATTTGGATATGATCCTCTTTGGCCAGGTTTGTTTGCTTGATAATTTCAAAGTGATTTAAGTTCTGAAACTCTGAAAATCATTCTGCTTTTTCTGTGGCTCAGCCTTCAGCTTTCACTGCTTTTTGAAAATCTGGAAATCTATTTTTGACAGGGAGAGGATCAGTTCCAAATCATAAAACTAAATAACCCTTCAAACTTCAGGGAATTCGAATTGCCAAGCAGACTTCAATCCGAAGTTTGGTAAATGTCAACACTGTTCCTTGGGCAGTGAAGCAGGGTGAAGAAAGAAGTGTTAAATAGGATGGGGAACTGCCTTAATTACTTGAAATGGGGAACTACCTTAATAACTTTTTTTTTTTTTTTTTTGTTTGTAAATTTTTAATTNAGATATTCAATTCAGGAACACTTGGTTATTTCATAGCTTGTGACACTGCTTAACCTTCTAATCTGGTGCTTTGGTCAGATGGATAGAAGCAAAAAGCAAGCTGTTGATTAAACAGTATAGATGTTATTATGTGACTGCAAAAATGCCAGGAAGTTGTCCCATTTGCACTCATAATTTATAAGTAATCTACAAATATGCTTTGAGGCAGTGACTTCATCTAAAAAGAATTACCAGTTCAAAGTGTATTAGTGTGCGTCTGCTGAATATGGCTTGGCATTAAGGGTTTCTTCATCAGCATTAATTGGATTAAATTACCTGCAGTGAAATATGAACCCTTTGCAGAAAAACAATTCTTGTCCTGCTGGCTTCAGAAGCATAAAGGGGGGGTTGGGGGACAGGCAAATAGGGGGAGGGAAAACAAAACCAAAAGCCAGGTTTTGTTTTAAGGCAGAATAGGGTGATTCTGAGCAACCTGTGGGTGCAAAGCCGTGGTGAGCGTGCAGTGAGAAGGTGAAGCCCCGGGAGCGGTGAGCAGCCTTGGGGCTGGAAGGGGTTTGCTCTCAGACCTCCTGGGCGAAGAGCAGAGCCCCAGACAGAGTGGGGTTGGGGACCAGCCAGTGGGACGGCTCGGACCCCGCGAGCCACCTCCGCACGGCATGGGAGAGCAGGGCAGAGCAGCTGGCTGGGACAGGGCGGCAAGAGACCAGCAGCCAGAGCCAGGAGACAACGCTTCGGGTGGGCACATTGCCCACAAGTTCAGGGCTACCTGCTGCCTGGAATAAGGGATGTTGATGACACAGGGGGACTCACCTGTGGATCAGCATTTGCAGTCCTCCCTATTTGCTATTATTAATATTATAAAATTTGCATGGTTTATGTGAAACCAGTAACTTGATATTTTGAACTTGGAGCTGCTGGATGTACAAGAGGTATCCTCTAAAAATATCCTGGCTTTGTTTTCTTTTGTTTTTCTGGGTTTTGTTTGTTTTTTTTTTTGTTTGTTTTAATGAGTAAAATTTTCAGGGTCATATATTTGTTGTTCATCTTTAATGTGTTGCTGCATCAATGAATAGAAGCAAACCCCAAATAACAATGTTCTGGTGCCTCTTGATTGCTATTTAGGAAAACAGAGAGCATGAACTATGTTGCCAGTGTAGTATGTATGAAGATGGAAAAGATGAAAAAGAAATACTTCTGTTTTCTTTTTTATTAAACTAACACTACCACAGTCGCAGTGGTAAGAATGGTTGGGGTGACCTGAGTAATAAGTTTTAACTCGATTTCCAGCCTGAATCTAACATTTTAGCAAACAACTTAGATATTGCTAGACAAAGATGCTGGGTATGTATACCCAGCTTGCTTAGAAAAAAAAATATCTCTGTGGATAGAGCTCCACTTTGTTACTTGTTTATCATTTTCTCCATGTTGACAAAAAGCAGGTTTCACAGCTTAAATAACCCTGCTGGCGTGACACCTGAGAGCCTCTGCAGAGGCCTCTCCTGAATTGTGTCCGCTGAGCAGGAGCTGTGGATGAATGCAGCAGTGCGCTCCTGGCTGTGCTCAGCTCCATGCCTTCTGACCAGCCCTGGCAGCCACTGCAGTTCACTGCAGTGTTACATGACTGGATGTGTTTTTTAATCTAAAAGTATGATTGCTACCACTTAACTGAGTATTTTTGTTACTGTAGACTCTTTTGGTACTGTAAAAGTCTAACACTTTGTACACGAAATATAACTTTCCAGAAAAGCCACCAGCTTCTTCTGTCATGTATGTTCATATAATACTGATAGGAGTTTCGTGGCCTGTATGTCACTTCATGTTAACTTCCTTCGTTGTGTAGCCATCTTATTTCATAACGTTACGTGCAGGATCAATTAACTCTGGCAACCTCCACTGCAACATTTTGAGGTTTGTGAATGACAGCATTATGAAGTCTTCTGCATGTATTGGCCAGTGCAGGAAACATGGCCAGTCTGTACTTCCAAATGATGCTGTCGTATTAAATGACTGGCAGAGGTGAGGGCAGGCAATAGAATGGAGGTTATGAAAAACAACTAAATAATGCTGATAGTGGCCTGCCACTTGAGAATCAATCGATAATGCTCATTGATGTCATGCTTTCCCTTTCCTGACAGTTTCACTTTGTATATTGCAATTAAACCACATAGCCAAAAGTTTTCACTACCAAAAACGTCAATCAATGAAGTTTCATCATATTAGTTGTATACCTCATGCCCCCATTTCCCTTTTTCATCTTCAAGAAACTTCCTGAAAAATGGTTTATTCTGTCTCCTAGCAATCCCTATTTGAAATATTGAATAGTATATGTTATACAGCTATGGTGAATGCAAAAGAAATGGCTCTGTAAGTCCAGAGATAAACAAGAGGAGATGAATTTGCTGTACAAACATAACATCATTTTGAAATGAATGTCCATTAACCTGTAGATAAGTGAAATCTTATTTAAAGTGTTTGCCTTAATAAAGGGCATTGCTAAAGAGGCTAGCTTCGTGGTAGCTGCGCACTCAAAGTGTTTCTTCACTTATCACAGTGATTTAATTGGAAACGAGTTGGTTATTGCAGGGCACACTTAACAAGTACTGTGGGTAGGAAGCATTAATTTATTTGTATGTTTTACATCTGAACAACTGTTTCCCAGGGAACTAAGTGATGTTTGTGTGATCTACAAAGAGAAGGAACCCGGAGCCCAGCACGGAGCAGAGACAGGCTCCTGCTGGACATGGAGCAGGCTGCACTCCTCTCGTTAGACCCTCATAAGATCTTGTTTTCAGCTACTTGTAACTTGATTAAGTGGGAATAACTTAAGCTGAAAATTTTCCAAGTGATGAACTTGGAAAAAAGTATCCCATATTTTGGAGTGATGTGGACATAAGCAGTGAAGTGCAGGAACCTCCAGCCTAAGACATGGCTGGGTCCATGTGTGAGCAAGGACCTTCAACAGATCGATCTCAGGGAAAGGCTCAGGTTGAAATTCTGGTAGCATAATTCCCACACCCACTCTCTGAGCCTTTGAAATTCAAAACTTGCTTGAGATTGGCAATACTAATCTGATCAAAGATCACCAAGAAAAGAAAAGAAGCAAACACTGTTCTGTTCTACAAGGTATCTGTTAGCAGTTTTTCCAACAAAGCATGATAAATTTCCTAAGAGCCCATATTCAAGGAAGAGAATATTACTGTTGGAAACACATTGTAGTAATATTTGAATTAAGAGGTTTGTGAGAAAAGGGGGTCAGTATGGACACTAAAAATATTTCATTTAGTTTATTTATTCCTTTGTTTCTTCCTTCAGGAAAACAAATGTCCAATATAATCTAACACAACTTTTAACTATGACTTTTATATTTTCAGGGATAAAGCATCTGAAGAGTCAGAGTGATTCGGCATTTCCAGAAGAGGAGGAGGGAATCAGTGAACGGGAAGAGGAATGGGGCCACTAACCTGCGCAAGGGTGCCTGGGGGCCGGGTACCGCGATGACCGAGCTGCGACACCACGCGTGCGTCCCACAATTCGCCACCGCTTGTGTTCCCGCGGAGCAGGGTGCGCTGGGGAGCACGCCTTGACTGGGCTTTACGGCCACTTGCAAATTCGTTCTGTGAGCCTTATACCCGGAGATAAAACGGTTGTTTTAAAGTCACTCTTCTTTCATTTTCTATGACGTAGAAATGTCATTTGCAAACATGGTAGCAATCTGATGGCAGTACTGCCAGAGCTTAACTTCTGCGTGTGAGCTGTGTTCTAAGACCTGTTGTAAATAAAACCCATTTAAAAGCTACAAAATAGATAATATGTTCATTTAGACAAGGCTGTGTGTTGTACAGTGGGTTTGTCTAGCCTGTGGAGAAATGTTCAAACAGAATGACCCCTTCAGTTAAAGACAGCTTTTATCAGTAATGTTAGAGTTAGCTGCAGTAACATAGACAGAAACAAGATAAGCAGAGGTGCCTCTCCAGAACAATGAAGAGGGATTCAGAGGTGTTCTTTGGTGTTCCCTGGATACACAACAGTTAAAGAAGTACTTTTCTTGTTTTGGGTGTGAGGCTGCCTAGTCACGTTGGCCTAAACGATTTCCCTCTGTGTAAGACTGTTGTTGCATGGAGGCGTTAGAAAAAGCTTCAGTCTGGGGGAGAGAGGAAATGTTTGTGTGTGAGACCCACGAGCAGGTCCCCACGCACCCGCTGGGTGCAGGTGCCGATAGCCACGTCCACCGCCCACAGCAGCAGCGGGCACGGACCCCTCCGAGGAGAGGGGCTGCCACCAGCCCGCGCAAGCCACAGCGCTGGCCTGTGATGACACTACAGCAAGCCGCGGTGGTGGAGCGCGTCTGAGCCCTGGCAGTTTGGGTTCATGGTTCACATCAGCGTTTTCATCAGAGAGCGTGCAAACTCCATGGCTCCAACTGAGCTCAAGAGAAAGCATTAAATCAAATAAGGTGGAAAAGGAAAGCCATGTTTCTTTAAGTCACACTTGACAGATCATTTCCTTGTTATCAGTGGCTGTTTTTTAAACCAATTAACTGTGCTTTTGCATTAGCTGAGATTGGTACAGAGAGTTAAACCCTTGGTTTAACTTCCCACTGCTTTCAGTCTCTCTTGAAGGGCTGAGTGAGCAANCATGAAAACACAGAGCCTTCTGTCTCTGCCTTGCCTGGTGACTTCACTTGCAATCTGAGCTCTTCCATGAAGATCTGCTGAGAACATGATCTGTTAACAAGAGTTTCTTTGTATTTGGGAGCCCTCTTTTTGCCCTCCGTCTATGCCTCTGTATCTGTCCTCTTTGTCACCATTTTCTGTAGAAACATTGCAAACAGTTTCTGTGACTCCAGCTCAGCACGGGTGTGCAGAAAAGACTAAAGGAAGGACTCCTCAGTTGTGCAGGAGTGGTTTAGGACTGAGGGTTTTTTGTGCCACAAACAAGGACAGGAGGGAAGTGACCCTTCACAAAACATTTGAACGGACCAAAGTTAAGACTGGAGCAGTATCAAGAAGAGCTGGGCTCTGGTCCCAGCCTTGCCACAGCTTTGCTTTTGCACAGCACCAGGCTCTTCACTTAATCCCTGGCTGTACTCCCAGTGGTAAAATGGCAATCAGCATGGATGCATTGTGTCTCTAGCTAATAAAGTGCTTTTGATATTAATGACTTTTTGTTGGTTATTAGTACCCATAGGCTTCAAATAAGAAGTGTCTAGGACCTACGGGCCAAAGGAATAAAACGTGCATAAATTGTGATAGTCAATACCAACACAAGGCACTTTGGGACCTCAACATTTCAGAGGCAACACAAAACACCTGATAAGAGCATACAGAATTCACCACAAACAGTTTATTTCAGAGTCACTGTTGGACTGGAGGATGACTACACTTTATAAATAATAGTAGGTTTAGTTTGAACCGGATCTGAGTGTGTTGCAGGACTGTTACTGCAGCAACGAGAGGACAACGATTCTGTTTTACAGCCCTGATCTGGATGAAGCATCTTGGTCTGATAAGAGCCTTAGCTAGTCATGCCAGAATTTGGATACATCTCTAACTCCAGGTCTTATCGCCTCCTCCATCTCTAAATATTCCAGCTGTGCTTTATCATTTTAAAAGCCTGTTGTTTTCTCTCTTTCCTGACCCAGGGTTATGCATGCAGCATGTCTGAGTGCAGGAACAGACTGATCATTTTTGGCAAAGCTACAGGACTTGTCACTCAGATTTTTTTCTGGATCCATCATGACACCATTTGCTGGTGGAACCCCTTCTAAAGGACACAGACAAGATGCATGTTTTTCTATACTACAGCCATTTCTAACACAAAAAGATTAGCAAACTCTGTTTGTCTGATCTTCCACTTGTGAGGCATACAATAATTATATTAATTATATTATATTATAATTATATTAAATACATTCTGTGATAAGTCAGGCTATAAGGAAAGAGTCAGCAAAACAACAGAGCCCAGAAAAAAGGAAAAATGTTCATCTAAGAGCTGGTCACGGAGCTGAGCTGAAGCACTGGAGTGACTTGTCAGTGAACTTCATGATAGAAATGTCTGGGAGTCAGAAAGGAAGATCAGGAAAAGCAGTCTGCTTCCTGAACTGTGGCTTTGCTGGGGTTTGGCCCAGCCTCTGACCTTTAAAAGCAGTGGCCCTAGATAGAGATTTTCTTGTATGCTTCGGGTGCAATTGAAAGCTCTGTTTGTCTCACAGCATGGTGAGCTTTATACAAGCATGCCTGAACTATGCTGATCTCTTTGTAACAATACAAAATGCTGTCTGCAGTCAAAAATGACCACAAAAGTAGCTTTGGTCCATTTCTAACAATACAGAGAGAATGGCAGGGGGAGTGAAGAAAATTAATGAAAGAATGAACACCTGGGCAATTCCTCAGCTTTCCTGTAGGGATTCATTTCTTTAGGGTAGCAAACATTTTTATAGTTTACTTATAAATGCCACAGAAAATTTAATATTGTTTAAACTCTATGTTTCAAAACAAAATAAGGTGTTGTTGGGCAACCAGCCCATGGAGATCTTTGTTCACTTTCCAAAAATGACTGAAGGTTTCTATGTTATTATGACTTGGTTTGACCTCTTTCAGAAGAGTCAGCTGGTGGCACTGATGGAGAACGAAGCACTGGAATCAATGGATCAGGTAGAACATGGCAAGTTCTTCGTATAACTTTCAAGATGCTAAAAATTTATAATTACTATAAACACTTGTACACTTTCACTTGCTCAGAAACAGAGAGATGATTTCTGCATGCTTGTGGTGGAACAGTTGACCAAAGAAAAGGCAGGCATCCTGAATATTTAAAAACAACAGAGGTAAAGGAATGAGAATTATGTGATGTGTGTAGGTATTTATGTAGCATTAAATGGAAATTTTAAAGAGAAGTCTTTGTAAGCAGAAGTGAAATGCATATTGTTGCATTCATAAAATATGCAAAGGATTTCTTTACTTCCTTTTCTAGATGTTTGGTTGCTATTCCTTAGCTGATTGCTGCAATGTTGGGAGTCGGTAGTCAGTCATTGTTACCCAGCATGTTTATGTCACTAAAAACGTGGACTAAAACCAAAAAATCCATGAATTTTGTCTTTCTGTTTTAGTGTAAATGAATCAATAGTAGATTGACAAAGTAGATAAAAAGTTAGTGAACCTCAAGTATCTGAAAAGGCATTCCAATATGAAAATGTCTTAGAAGAAAATTGCAATGACATATTCCCAGTTTGAGATATCTCCTCTCAAAATACCTGCTTCCTGTCTGGGAGTACTTGCAGGCTTGGTGGGAGCTGGACTTTTAGAGATGGATTGTATTAGTCCATCCTCCATGAATAGGCTGATGGAAAAAGAGAGCAGGAAAAAAAAATAGCAAGTAATGAACATAGTTCTTTTTTAATGAGCATCTCTGATTTGTTGTTTTTGTTTTCCTCTCCCCTCATAAGGTTCTTACATCTACCACCTTTCTGTGCTGCTGTAAGTTTGCTGTTCTTGCTTCCAGATATTGCAGGAAATGTTATTTGTAGAATGAACTCCGCCGTAAGATTTGAAAGAAAACTGTCTCTTTGGACTGATCTCAGTCTTTTCCCTGAATCCCCTAACTCATTAACGTATAACATTTTAAAGGTGCTTTGTTATTGCATTTTACAGCCTTGTTTCTTTTTCTTAAGTTATACTTGTTATTCCATGACAGGTCCTTCCCTTTAGAGAGATTTATTGAGACATTGTGCTAATAAGTTATTTGGAAAAATTCCACAACTTGACTTACAGGATGGTATGTGTTGTTTATTCTCCAGGTGCAAAGACAGATAATACTTAAATAGATACAAAATAAGAGCCAAGATTTAAAAGTCCTTTCTAAATCATAATTTCCACTGAAGTCAGAGGAATTTTGCTCAAGAATGGCCATAAGTTTTGGCTGACAATGTATTTTCTTTGGGGAAAGTATGGTGTGTAGTGTACAGGAAACCTCCTGTCATCCTGCTGTCAGTTTAAGTGCCGAATTTTCTAGCATTCTTTTAATATTGCCATAAATGCTGCTGAAATCGTCAAAGACTACCCCACTGTCTTCTCATAATGCCATTTGTCCCCACTGGTGTGAGCTGGAAAAGGCTCTGATTAGCTACTGTGATAATCAAAAAATTACCATTAGTTCTTGCACTTCTGGTTTTATTGAACCCAGACTACCACCCATAACATGATGGTGCTGTAGTCCTGCTGCCTGGGGAAGGGGCTTCCAGCCCATGTCATTCCTCTGGCAGACAGCAATACCAAAGACCAGGTCAGTGACGGGCTGTGCTCTTTAAAAATGGCTTTATTTTATTCCACAAGGCAAACTGGTGGGTGGCTGGCCAAGCTCTCTGCAGAAGATGGCCCGGGTAGGCTCCAGTGCTGCTGGTGGCTGGGGAGGGACCTAAACAGGGTCCTGCAGGCTCTGGGGCTACTTCTGTGTGTACCTGGCAGCTGGCACCACACAACCAAGTGCCCCAGCAGAGTGCAGGCTTCCCCCCCTCTTTTCTTTCTCTTGCAGATTGAGACATGGGCTTTTTATGAGGGACCTTATTTCTGCGGAGCATGACATGACCATGTACCTTCTACTGGCAGGTTTTTAGAAGACAGAGCTGCAGATGGCAAGTGGCAACCTGCACTAACAGCTGTGCACTGCAACAGGCTGGCTGACCCCCACTTCATTACTGGTTTTACAGAGGTTACATCCCATGTGTGTGTGTGTGTGTGTCTGTCTGTCCTCATGAGCTCTTGTGTGCACCAGAACTCCAACCTCTGCATAGCATAAAAATCCTCTGAAGACACTGTGGGTGGGTCAGGCCCATGAAGAACAGCTAAGGCGTCACCTGTCCCCAGACCCCAGGGTACAGCATAAAGCATAGTTAAAGCATGCTGTCCCTAAAGCTCTCCTTCCATTCTTCTTCTCCTATGGTATCCACGCTGGTGCTGAGGTCCACGGCTGCTCTCTTATTCTCCTTTTTTTCTTCTTTAGCTGCTCAGAGCAATGGTGAGTTGCAATAAAAGTCTCAGTTGTTCTGTCGGTTCCTCACAAGTGTAATTACATTTGACCTTTCCACAGGGACTGTTATACGTGGCAACTGAGCGGATGCTAAATGTCTCTCGTGCTTTGTTGTGCTCACTCCTTTACCCAGCGAGGCAGCAGGGTCATCCTCAGCAGCAGCACCTTGGGCAAAGATCAAGCAAGATGTTTTTGCACCCTTTATTAAGCCTCAGGCCACTTGGTGACATGCTGCTGATTGCCAGATACAGTAAAGCTGCTGGTGGAGTTTGTACAAGTTCAATGCCTACAGCAGGGGTATTTCTGCTATTCTGCTATAGATTTTGTGGGGTTTTGTTGTTGTTTTTTTGTTTGTTTGTTTTTGTTTTTGTTGTTTATAAAGTAATCTGGGATTTCTAGGGCATAAAAGAAATTTGGTACTCCTGCTAGGCAAAACTTACTCTGTTTAAATTCTGTAACAATTAATTTACTTAGTATATACTGACCCTTAGTGGTAAGCTGAAATTTGAATTGCATTGCCAGGTTTCTAAATTTTGCTTTTCTCTTTGGCCCAACTGTTCAGAAAGCGGCAGGAATATTTGCTGTGCGTCAGGAGAGTCTAACTATGTAAATAACCTGCATTGTCTTTGAGAGACATAACGGGCATGTTAGAATAATGACGACAGGTGTTATTAGCTCTTCTGAATGGAGGGCTGGGGGAGTGGGGGTGCTGAAAGGTTATTCCAAAGTACAAAACAAAAACGTTGGCATTGAGAAGCAATACTCTCCACATAATGAGAAACAAATAAGAACTCAGTATCTGGCACTAACGAACACCTCAAGCTAACTGTGGAGTGAGTATTAATTAGGTTTCCAAAATAGCATCTTTCTGAAAAGCAGCTGAGGTGTAATATTGCTCCTTATTAATCAAAGCAATGGGGCAATGTGAACTCTGCAAAAATAAATGGTTTGCAGATGGCTCTGTGCATCTTTAATAATGACAGAAGAACACAAGTTACAGCTTTAAATGCCAGAGAGCCTTTCTGCGTCTTCTCCTTTTCAGAGCGCAATATTTGCAGTTTTCAAGGCAGTGAGGAAAGTGTGTTGGTTTCTTATTACATTTTCCCTGCAGCATAAATTCTGTTGATGTGCTTCCCTAATCAGGCTAATTATACTGCCATATGTTGCTCTCATCTTTCTTTTTCTCTCCTAATGGGACATAGATTCTCTCTTTTGAATATGTCATTTGTTTATTACATTTATCAAGGGTTTTAACATTATATGGGACTTTTAATTGCTTTTTTAAACACTCAGCAGATTGAATATTAAAAACAGACATGAAGGTCAATTATAAATAATATTTAAATTGTTCATGCCATTTTTATTCTCTAATTTGCTGAAAATATCAACTCTGTAGCCCTGATCCTGTACCCATTGTTTGCTTGCTAACACACACATGTCCCTCAGAACTATTTATGGCTGCAGTCATAGTTCTGCCCTACCAAAAACCACCTTGCAACTAGCAGAATGAGGTCCTTCTCAGACAGGAGTGCTAAAATAAAGATTCATCATCCACCAAGTAACAATGCTTGACACAAATTCATTGCCATTCATTCCAGTTGTACACTACTGGAGTACCTCAAGAAATAGAGGCAAATGTTCATTTCTGACTGGAAAGAAAAACATAGCTCGCTCTCAAAGGCGAGAGGTCTCAAAGAAAAGGAAGTATAATTTCAATAAAAGAATTAAAGAGAGCTAAAAGCTGAGTAATGCCTGCTACAGAACATCAGAATTTCCTCTTACTGCAGAAAACCCTCAGTAAAACAGCTGAATACAGAGAAATAGAGAGACAACCTATTATGACCCGATTATCAAATTAATTCCTGGCATAATAACACTGGCTTGACTAGCTTTCATGGCATTACATCATGGGTGCACTTGACCCCTTGGCTCATTGAATTTAGACAAAGATCACTGTATCAGGCTTTATATAAATAGATAGAAAATACTTTCATGTTCTTTGATATGTTTTTCACAATATTTTGATGTGAGTCTTAAAGTTTTACTCTACTGAAAGTCCTTCTTGCAGGTTCAGGAGAGTTGCTTGAGTAAGTACATCAGGATTAGACCCCATATGACTATAAGATAACTTTATAACTACAGTCCAAACAAAAGTGAAAAATCACCTGTCCTGCTGAACTCTGTTCAAGGCCCAGATTCCACTTACCATTTTGATTCTGACCACATTATATTTATGTACATAATTTTGTGTTACTTCAAACTAGTAAAAGTGATCTACATAGGGTGTTGCAAATGTGCAAGATTCCTCAGCTCTAAAATTCATGTATTGAGTAATTTGTCAGAAAATAATATTTGGCTAAGACATTACCTATCAAGATCAGCTAATGAAAAGACATCTTTTAGAGGTGTGGGTTTGGGAGTTCTTTTGTTTGTTTGTGTTTGGGTTTGTTTTTATGTTTTGTTTTTATGTTTTGTTTTGTTTCATTGTTGTTGTTGTTCACAAAGTTTTATTTGCCTCAACAATTTAATTACTTAAATAATTCACAGTTTACCAAACACTAAAGTATGTTTCCTTTCTTTCTGATTGAAGGGCTGAGCTATACACCCCCAGCCTCTCCCGAAAAGGGCTGTAGGAAAAGGACTTGCCTAAGCAGAAGGGAGGTATTTTGTAGCAACATTCAGCCCAAAACAGTTAAAATCTGTGTTTTTACAAGGTTGTGGTTTTTTTTTTTGTTTGTTTGTTTGTTTTTTAAATTATAACTCTCTGGTTATGAGTTGCCTGTTTGTTCCTGGGGGAATACTTAGAAGTTCACAGTTCCGTAAAACTTCTGAATGTTTGTCCTGGGACATGGACAAGGGGTCTCTGGAGACCCATTAAATAGTTACATGACCAGGAAAATAAAGTTATCCCAGGGAAGTTGCTTAAATGTTTGCATAGTATATTTGAGATAGGACATTTTCTTTTCTTTATAGTATTAAATGCCATTTCTACTCATTTTTCCATAACTGTGTTTTCATGGATTTGATTTTTCAAAGAATTATTTACAATTGGATGCACTCCACTCTCAGACAAATCTTTGTCTGATAAGCTACTCTAAACTTAAATTTTTAAACTGCTATTGATGCTATTGAAGAATGTTAGTCATACTTACCTTTTCCTCTTTCTCCTGTAATAACTGTATAGTCAGTCAAAAATATGTATTTTATACATTACCACTAGGATCTTGATTAATTTGTTACTTTGAAGTTATTTTCTATCAGTAGTGGCTTGTTTAACTTCTGGCTTATATATGACACATGAAGATCCTTTGAGCATGTGGCTGAAGAGGGAGAGCATCCAGGAAAAAGGAATTGCAAAGAACGTGATATGAAGTAGATGTCTGGATTTACTGCCATTATGCACCTTGTTAGGATGTGATGAAAGTCTAAGTCAATAGGATTCTTTCCATTGATTTCCAATTCTAGCAGGATGAGGCTCTGCTTCACTGAACTCCAATGATTAAATTTACACCATGGCATAAAGGCACCTCTGAAAGTCACTCCCTTCCTGAAGAATTGCTGCTAACATGAACAGTCCCAGCAACTCCTACAATGCCAGCCCCGGTAAAAAGTTTTGGGAGAAAATACTGCTTTGTTGGCTGTGGTTTCCTTCATACAAGGGCTATCTTAGCAGTAAAGGTTAAGAAGGCAAAGCTCACTGAGATAAATTGTTTTCAAGAGTGCTATGAGGTGCAAGTGAGCTTGTACGGCAAACTGGCACAGTTATAGAAAAAGCATGGAGAGTCGCAAGCAGGCAAAAGGCGTGGAAACAAGCATTTATGCTCTGTCACTTTTCAAAGACAATCATATGCAAACGAGCAACTGCTTCAATAAAGCAAATTTGTAACTAACACTCAACAGCTTCACGATCCTTGCCCTCAAATCAAATTTATTTAGGAATATCATCATAGGAAATACGGACAAATACAGCAGAATAAAAACACACAGTTGTAGATTGCCTTGTTGAAAATTAAATAAAAAAATACTGGCTAGATCATAACCCATAACAATATTACATAATATATTTGTCAGATATCTCAAGATAAAAATACAAAATAAAATTGTTGAGGGCTAGTCTATAGCTACAATTCCGCAGTGTGGTCGATGCAGGGGTACATGCCCATAATGCTGTGAGAGAGATGCATATACAAACACTATTTGTTATGGCCCCATGCAGTGTTTTGGTAGCACAGCCTTACAGGTTTTGGAGAGAAACTCTTGTTCAGGAGAGGCCCCAACAAGAAGCCTCTCTGCCATCCGAATGTGAATTCCACCCAAGGTCAAAGCCTTAATTAAAACCCATTGGTTATTATGGTCTTCTCCACCAAAGTAAATTTCTCCTCATCCAAACAACACACTAAGCTTTGGGTCATGTCCAGATAAAACCTTGCTAAGAATAAAGGAAGAAAGAAAGAGAATCAGCTGGCTTTAAAGAAAAAATAAGGACTCTTTTTGTATTTCAGTAACATCTACCACAGTGATTAAAACTGAATACAAATGAGTAAGTAGGATTACTTATACACAAATCACATTTCTATATTAACGAAGGAGTTCTGCAGGCACTCAGCACCTACTATGAGATCAGGAGTTCCTCCTAGCTTCTGCAGTGGGAGACCGTGGGGATGGGTATAACAACAGGACACCAAGAGCCCCACAGGATGCTCCCAGTACGCTGCAGAATCTGCTATAACTTCTGCTTGTATTTCCAGGAGAAGACTTTTGCAGAGTATATCAATGACAATGGGACAGAGATACAGAAAGAAAAAGTCAAGTTCAACTATGGTAAAAGTCTGAAATTGAAAATACTGTAAAAACATTAAATTTGGATTGCTTCAGACTTCAGTTCTCAATGAATCATAAATCACAATGTTGAAGAACACTCTATTACAAAGATCTAACTGGCCTAATTTTTAAAGATATCAGTCATCTTTTGATCTTTTCAAATTTGGTGGGAACTGCAGATGCTCAACATATCTGAAATAAGGTCCCCTATTATGAAAGAAAAGACATAAGACCAAAGTTCTCAGATCTTAAATGAAATTTTCTACTGCCACAGGATATGGCAATTTACAATTAAAAAAAAAAATGTCTGATATAAACAATATGCTTCTTCTTTTGTCATAATGACAGTAAGAAACCATAAGATGGTTTATATTTCATCATAAAGGAAAAAATGTGCCCAACATTCCCCCAAAAAGATTGCAAAGGTGCATGGAGTGATCCAGGCTACTAATGATTTGCTCAAACACTGGCAGATAATATATAAATTCTTAACTCTTAGCAAAAAAATATCAATTGCATTATAACATATATGATACAATTTCATTCATTAACATTTCATTCTTTAACTGCACTGTACAGAACTTTGTCCATGCCAAATACAAGCCCTGGACCAGATACACAAAACAATTTAAATGCACTTTTTACAACCTATATGCACAAACATTTCTTAAGTTAAAACTATGCACACTAATTAGTGTGCATAGTGTGTATATGGCTTACATATTCAACGACAGAAATTCCACCTTTTGGCATGCCCTTATCCCAGGGCTCGGAGCTTGTCTTGTTCCCAGCTCAATTTTAATTGCTCCGCTGTCGGAAAGGAGACAGTCAAAGGTACGGACATGTACGCTTCCCTCAGTATGGGGTGATTGGTTTGCTGTTCCTTTTCAATCAGGACAAAATGCATCCTTGTTGAGGTTGAGCCTGGTGCCCGTGTTATGCTTGAGCTCTGGTTAGATCCCTGAAGCAGCAGGTGAGTAATACACAGGCCTCTGCATAGAGGGGAGCGCCACTGCCCCCAGGAGTCCTCGTCAGAGTGGACCATGGCTGATTGCAGACTTTTTGGTCAGTGAGGTAATAACCACGGGGACAAAAAGGGGAACAGGGAATGCAGTGACCCAACTCACCCAGGAGCGTACAACCTGAAGAGGGGGGTGAAGGATTCCTGGTAAGCTGCAGCGGAGGGAAATGAGGTTGTTTGCAGGCTGCAAGAGGCCAAGGGGCAAGCCGAGGGGCCCCGTGCAGCTCGAAGGAAGCAGAGATGAACATGGAGTCTCTTTCCGGGCACAGCTGGGGTTGAGGGACTCATTCTGAGACTTCTTGCAGAGGTAACTGCCTGCATGCTCCGCTTTCGCCGCCTCTCAGAGAAAGATGCTCTAGTGTTTTCTTTGAATGAAGCAATGCTAGGAAGGATTTTGCTGGATCCATGTCACCAACTCTGCATTTGAGCAAAACCATGATATAAGGCCTTAGTGTCACCTTCCAGTTCTGAGAGGCAACACAATACTTTGCTGAAATGAAGCAATTTTCATGTATTCATGTAGCATTCTCTTCCACCTACAAAACAATAAGCACCAGCTTCACGGTAGGGCTGATGCCACTGCTGTGATGTCTGATAAAACACTATAGGACTGCGAATGTTGATTGAGAATGTTTTAATCATAATACTGGGTGCTACTTAATTAATTTAAAAGAAAGATTTCAAATACTGATTTGTTAAACACCATTTCTCTCCATATGGCAGCCACCGCAAAGGGAAAGAGTCATCATTCACGCAGGCTCATCAGTATAACTCTAGAACTTCCCACACAGTCTACATATTTTTATTTCCAGATATTTTAAGGAAGCTAACAAGTAGAACTTAAATGTTGCATGCAGCATGGTTGCATGAACAGGTGTCTATAACAACATTTCATTTGACTTTCCATTTCCATTGGACGCCAGTAGCAGTGACATATAATAGCAATCCAGTGCAGATGATCATTGCCATGTTTTCACATGTCTCATGATTAATTGGAAATGTCTGGTGACAGTGATGCAACAAAGCGAGGTCCAACTTTGGCTGAAAAAAGTATTTTGGCTAGTTTAAGAAAGCAGAATAGAAGAGGAAATAGCAACAACAAATACAACTGAAATCTTGAGAGTTGTTAAGTGCCTTGAGTTACCAGCTCAGGGTTTTACATTTTACACTTTTGATCATTTTGTCCAATCACTCTCCACAGAAACAGGATGATCCAAGAATAAGTTGACAGATAACAGCCTCTGAGAGCACAGGGGTAGGAACAGACAGCGTTATTCTTTTCTCCTGCAACAGAGTTGAAATGAAAATTTGTAAACAATAGGCCTTTACTACTAGTACTTCCAGTATTTAATACAATTGAATTGTGGATGTTTTATTGCATGAGTATTTAGTCTCACATTAAAAATTCAGACATATAAAAGCATTGCTTTTCCCTTCTATTGTATTGAATGACTTTTAAAGGGACATAGGAAGTGGGCTGTAGCATGTTCCAGTTTCAAAATTTTGAAATAAAACTGGAATAGAACATAGAGGATAATAATAACAATAAACGAATCTTTATCGTATAAAACTTTCCCCATTGTAAGAAAGAAATGGCAAAATTACCTGTCCTGCCTGAAATGTCAGAAGCTTTTAAGAAATAGCAAATCTAGTTGTGTACCAGTGCTCTTTTTTGATCAGTGGCTTTTACTATATCTTCTGATTTCTTGCAGTGTTTAGGCTCACCTGGAAGAGAAAAAAATGTTATTGGGAACTCAAGCAAGGAAGTAAACCAAGTAAATAGCACTTCCACAGCCCTAGACAAGCAGAAACATTTTTTCCTTTTCTATTTGAAGGTTAAAGTGAGGGTTCAGTCATGGCTTTCTTTAACCGCTTTCTCACTAAAGTAAATATAGGATGAAATTAACTAATCATTGCGGTTTATCCAAAAGGCAAAAGATAGAATGAAAGCAATAGACCACACATCATTAAACAATAACACAATAACATTTACACAAGTGTTAATAAAGCGTTATTTTTTTTTTAATCTTCCAACTTACTGAAAGTTAAAATTCACCATCTGCAGAGATGTGCTGTTTAAATCCCCTTCAATGTAGGCATTCAAAACAGGGGCAAGTTTCTTAGATAGTGGAAGATGTCAGTGTCAAATTTTAAAAATTCAATTAATTCGATCAGATAGGAGAAATGATACCGAGTGACAAGAGTAGCTTTCAAACTAAGTGATACAATATGAATTTCAAACCTCCAGACATAATACTGAGCTCTTGCTTAAGCTATTCCTTAAGTGATTTTGAATGAGTACACCTGGGAAAATTATAAACTGATTATGGATAGTAGGTATGGGGGGAATGCAGGAAACTTACAGTGTTACTTATTAACTATATAGTAACTTCTCAGCTTTCACCAATGGATGGAGTGGTCCCACTAGTGATTAACAATGCTGAACTGAAAATGTGAAAAAGGAAAAGCACAGAGTCTCAAAAGTAGTGAGGATGAGCTGGGAGAAGGCGAAAAGTTACATAAATAAAAATACAGGTGGGGGAAGACTTTTGAAAGACAAAAACCAAAGGCACGAGCAGCTAAAAGGGAAAGTGGATGATGTGCAATTTGAATGGAAAAGACGGTGAGTTGAAGCTGAAGAAGAAGCTCAGAGTTTAGAAAAGAGAAGGAATGGGAGCTCATGAGAACGAGCTTGGGGAACAAAGAAAATTAATAGGTATGATTTCACCATAGCATCACAGTAAACAAGCAAGAATTTTGCTCCTGGTTTTTAGCAATGGTTTCATTGCCAGGGCGCTGCCCACTGTGTAATGCAGCCATCAGCAGATGGGCCAGATTTGCCTAAACTAGCATTCTTCCCCCCAGTCTTCAAGTGAATGTAGTGTGGGTGGGTGATAGACAGCCAGATCTCTAAAGGATTTTGAAGTCTCAAAACTGGAGTAACATGAACTAGAACAAAAATTTCTCCAGATCTTCCTGCCTGCAGTTGTTTGCAGAGGGATTCAGCAAAACTTTTATTATTATCCATAAAAACAAAAGAGGGGATGAGGAGGGGTATGAAAGTACAGTCTATTGATCTAAATATTTAATTTTCATAATTGATGTTGACTGGCTAGCATAGTTTTAGGAGTGAGAGTGTTTCGCGAAGGCCTTGTGAAACAGGCACTTTGTATGTTTAATCTTCATAAAAACTAAACATTGTACCCTAAACCATACATAACTTTCTTCGTGTCAGTGCCTCAATTTTATAGCAACCTCCTAATGCTCACTAACAGCTTTTATCTCATAATCCTTATCCTTTTCATTAACACTTCACTTGACCTTTTAATATCGCCTTCCCTCCGTCCTCATCTCCGGCGTGAATGCGGCTGCCTTCCCTCGGGCGCAGGCTCCCGATGCCCTGCAGCCCTGTTTAGCTACACACAGGGTGCACGATGAGAGCTAACGAAGCACGCAGACCTGCGATCCGCTTCCGCTCTCAGTGACCAAGCGGTTCCACCTGGCACAGTGAAATGCAGCTGAGCACCGCAGGGCCAGCACAAGACGGAGCCGCCACTAACATTTGCATGGCATGGATGATTGCTTGATGCCACCCTCATTGCCATAAATTAAACTGACATGTTGTTGATGTGGGTTTGTGCTGTTTTACCTGGTTAGCCTCCAGAGGCTTACAGTTAGTGACTGCTAAAGGCTCTGAATGCTTTGTATAACTCGCTGTGACTGGATAGTCCTCTACTGCCACACGGGACAAAGTTACTGGTAATCTGTTTTATCAAAGATTTATTATCTCCTTTACGTTTTGATATTAAGGATTAATGTGGCTATCATTGTGAGTGAAAAGCTAAGTGTGCCAATTAGCCATTATAAATCACTGAAACATGAAGTTGTTAATAAAACATAAGCAGTTTTTAAATGAATGTTCTAATTAATAAATCACTCAAGAGAAATGGAAGATCATCACTTAAAAAAAAAATCACCTTATAATAGTTCCAGTTAATCTTGTAACATTCAATTAAATGACAGTGAGATTGTGGAAAGGGCTGCGGTACTGCGGAGGAAAACGGCGTTCGGTCCCAACCCGAGTTCTCCTAACACTGACCAGTTCTCCCTTTGCACTGACCAGGACACAGGGCAGAACAAAACCTGGTAATAAAATGCGATGGCATATGAGAACTAACTCTAGAAAGAGATGTGATACGAGGAGAGGAAAACAGTCCCTTTTCTCTTTTTTTAACAGAGAATTCCCTCATGTACGTCTAACCATTCTGCAACTGTTTCCAAGAAGGCAGACCATCTTCTCCTGTGATTAGCTTTGTTTTCCCTCTGTTATATTGCAATTGCTTACCACAGAAAAGACAAGGACAGTTAGTTTTCTGCTTTTTATAAAGGACAGAACAATGACAGCTAACATATGAAATTAAATCAGAACTACTATGCTGCTTTTCTCCTTACCTACTTCCAGGTCTCTCTCTCCCTGCCAGCCCCAGAGTCCCCAGGAGCTTGCTTCTCCACCCAGGGCAAGTCAGCAAGCACTTCGGACACTGCTTTACCTGCTGCCCCCATCCTCAGCACAGGGCCGGCAGCAAGTTCAGAAGTAGAAAGATTTCATGTGGAGAGTGTCAATAATGCCCTGATAAATATATAGTGCTTCTTGGAATATTTAAAACACTCTAATGTGGAAACCAGGAAAAAAAAAAAAAAGGCATGAAAACTTAATGTCATGTGTATGCTACCTGCTGCTTGCTTGCAGAAGTGAAGCATTCTGCTGAAAATATCTGACCTTGGTTAAAAAAGTGAGCTGTGTGAGCATGCTGGCCATCAGCAGAGGTGCAGAAGCAAAAAGTGGGGATGCTACCGATTCTGTGCAGTGACAGCTCCCTGCTGTGCTGAGCGCTCCTACATCGTACACTCACACACCCCTGATTATCTCAAACATTGCTTGTGGAGGAAAAAAAGGAGGTGGAGAGAGAAGAGGAAACAGGTTACGGTGCCATTTGTAGCTATCAGAATTCTAATGTTTATGGTCAGTTTTGTTGATCTAAAATGGTTTTACGTACATGAACACTTTAATGACACTTTATATTGCCCACCATACATGAACACTTAATACATGTTTATAATATATATTTTAAGAGATTTGTTCCAAATTTCATTTTAGAATCTTTTTATGTTTTGCCTGATCCTCTTTTTGAAAGAAAACTGTTATTTTCCCTAGACGGTTCTACAAAACAAGAGTTATTTGCCCCTATCTGATGTTCATGTGTTAATAAGAAATGTCAAAGCCAATCTATAAGTTTTAGGTTGTTAACTTAAATGGAAAAGTACTTGTTACACCACATGGAGAAGTAATAGATGAGATACATAAAATAACATTTAAGAATAATGTTGGTTCCTGGGCGAGGCTGAATCTACAATGAATATATATATATTTTTTTTCTTTAATTTTTAGATTCCTGGTATCCACATTTAGGTACCTTCCTTCTTTCCCAACAGTCTGTTCTCATTTCTATGTGCATTTATTCTTGCATGTAAACATACATTGCTGTATTTCTTATTTTGGATTTTTACTCTTCCTGACTGTTCTGTTTTATTTTTCCGCGGCCTTTCTTTATTCCCATGGAGAAAATATTTTAATGGGAAAGCAAACATAGTTTATTATGATGACATGGTACATCCTATGTTCATACTTCCTGTGAGACTTAAGAATTTATATAAAGGTTGGAGAGGACAAATGAACTATTGTTTTCGTTTGGTGTGTCCAATTCCATGCACAAATAATATCTTATCCTAACACTTCCATCATTCTGAACAGTACTGGACTCTAAGAATAAATGTGATGCAGCCAAGACTGCAGTGAGTATCCCAGTCCTAATAGTCAGCACTCACAAGCCAATCATTATCCATCAGTTATCATCCACCCTGACTCTCCTGCAAAATCATTAGAGCTATTGCAAAACATATTTTTTAATCTTAATTATTTTTATATTCTGAATCAGTGAAGAATGTTGTCTAAAAGTTCCAACATTAATTTCTTTTTTGTAATCTTATTTTTACTTTAAGAAGGCATTCTAAATATTCATTTAAAATATTTCTCATATGTCAATTCTGAAAATTTCTCACTTGATTATTCAAATAAAAAACTGTCCTGGTTTCAGCTGGGCTAGAGTTAAATTTCCTCCTATTAGCTGGTATGGTGCTGTGTTTTGAATTCAGGATGAGAACAATGCTGATAACACACCGATGTTTTAGTAGTTGCAGAGCAGTGCTTACACAGAGCCAAGGACTTTTCAGCTTCTCGTGCTGCCCTGCCAGTGAGGAGGCTGGGGGTGCACAAGGAGCTGGGAGGGGACAGAACCAGGACAGCTGACCCAAACTGGCCAAAGGGATGTTCCATACCATAGGATGTCATGCTGAACAATTAATATGGGGTGGCTAGCCCGGGGTGGGGGTACCGCTGCTCGGGGACAGGCTGGGCATCGGTCAGTAGGTGGTGAGCGATTGCGTTGTGCATCACTTGTTTTGTACATTCTATTATTATTATCATTATTATTAATATCTCCCTTCCTTTTCTGTCCTATTAAACTGTCTTTATCTCAACCCAGGAGTTTTTTGTTTTTTTTTTTTTTATTTTTTTTTCCTTCCCAATTCTCTCCCCCATCCCACTGGAGAGGGGGAGGCAGGGGAGCGAATGGCTGTGTGGTGCTTAGCTGCCTGCCCGGTCAAACCACAACAAAAACCTATGTGTTTTAATTAATTCAGTATTTTCTATTAGAAAATACAATTTCAACTAAATCATGTTTTTCACATAGTGAGAAATATTTTCCATCCAGGAAAACCAGAAGTAATTTGAGATGAGATACATATTCGGTATATACAAATGTCTCTCTTTTGAAGTTCATCATTTACACTTGACAATGGATTTTAATACGCCATTGATTTCTGAAAAATATATGTTAAATGGGAAATTCTGTGAAAGGGTTACTGCTGACTTAAAATATCATAATATTTAAATAATATGTAGTCAAATTTCTCACTGAAATAGTAATATGGCTGACCACCTGTCCTTAGGAAAGAAAGTTTTAAGAATATGATGACATAGTCCCTCTGTAAGTCAGTTCAAAAGACCAGAATGTATTCAAAATAGTTTTCTATGACAGATTTAAATATTGAGAAAATAGGGATAATGCAAGAATGAAATGTTATTAGAGTATAAATCAAACCATTTTATGAAATAAAAATGGAACATAAATGACATTGTGACTGACCAATAAACCCCTACAATGGAAGAAGGCTCAGTGGAGATGGGCAAGGGCAATGTAACATCAAATATCTTCAGATAAATAAATTTAATATTAAACATTACTCCCTCAGTCCATGGAATATCTGAAAGAGCTTGTTCAGAGATTGTTAGACTGACATTAATATACTACAGAAACCAGGCAAAACATCAAGCTCTCCACTTTCCTGTGATCTATCTATGTTGGAATATGAACACAAATAATCACTGAAGGAGATGGCTGAGAGTCAATTCAACATACTGCAGTGAACAGAAGTTTCATAGAAGTATCTGCTACATAAAATGACAACTAAAAAGGCCTTCAAATATCAGATGCCTTTAAAAACAAAACCTAATTAATATCCTTATTCTATGCATTGTAGTACTTGATTAAATATTTGCCATAGTGTAAATCAGAAAGCTCTTCAGGCAAAAGAGAAATCCAGCCTCATCTTGTGGTTTTCTGACTAGAGGGACCAGGAATTACTTATGACAGGGTCCATGAATGGTTCATGAGACTAAAAGAAATGCTGTCTTACTTTCTGTAGGCTTAAGTTGCCTGACAAGGGATGCCCATTTCCTCTGGAAAAAATGTAAAGGTTCCCAGGTCTAAATAGGAGAAAAGTCACTATTCTAGAATGCAAGATGCAAAGAACTGGGAACACATATGTTCTCTGAATAACAGTATCATTCCCCATGATGACAGCAAGAACTGATGACTACATTCATTAACAAACTGTAGCAGATGAATAGTTTCAAAACTATTTTGAAGAACTTTTCAGACTTTGCAATAGGTGGGCACATGTTCTATCAACAGCGTGAGCAGAAGCCTGTACTTTTCACATACTCTCACCAGGAGGAAAAGGCACAGTGTGTAGTAAAGGGTAGTCTGGAGAAAAAAATTCTTTCAGTTCCATTTTGTTTCCAAAGATCCTTATGCAGCAGTATAGGTTTTGCAGGTACAGATGTTTAGTTTCAGTAGAGAAACATACATTATTATACTAAAACTTTCTGTTGCAATCAGCTAGAAAATCCACAATGGCTCAGGTGTAAGGTGGTGAATACCAGTAAGTGTGCATTGGCTCATAGCTCAGCCTCTGGAGTTGCCTTGGAAAATAATATGCTGCTTCTCCTATTGTGTGATTGATTACTTGATGCATCATGTCTCCTGATATATCTCCCCTTTTTCCATGACTTGTTATTATTCCATGGCTTACATACTGCTGCCTCTTTTGTGATGCAAGGGGTGAGTGATGTTCTTGTATGAGCTCTGGCTTTTCATTCAGGACCCTATCAACACTATTTATTTCCAGAAAAAAATTAAATCGCTCTCTTATTTCTGCACCATTATTCATCTGAACTGTTTTTGACTATTGCCATCTCAAGTGAGGACTCTTCCTTGGATTGGTGGAAAACATGTTATAAATCTTTTTACCATCTTCAAGAAAAAAATGGCTTCCAGATGACATTTGCCATTGGAAATAAACTATTACAAATTCAACCACTTCCTACCCTTTTTATAATTTTTTTTGCAGCTTTAAGTTTTAAAACAAGGCATTCTGTAGCAAATTCCCTGCCTTATCAAATGAATTCCTCAGAAAAAGATTAGTTTTCTTCTAAAGTAAGAAACCTCTATTCTCATATGAAAGGTGGATTTTAAGGATTCACAAGGCAACAGAGTGTGCAAACTGCATGCCAAGTCGTATCTGATTTCACAAACAGCATTTATGTTGGTCAACCATCTAATGACCCCCAAGGACAGCTACACAACAATGGCCTTCTTCGTAGCTTGAAAGACAACAGATGCAGCTTTTCCTACCGTCTTCCTCACTCAGGAGATGGGAAACTTCTCTAAGGTACTTAAATTTCAAACTGGACCTTAACAGAAAAAATGGTATAAAAAATACACGTCAAAGACAAAAACGTCAATTATTAGACAACTTCAAATGCTGTGGAATTAATTTTAGTGTAAATATTTTGATTTAGGACCCTAAATTAACCATCTGTTATTGCTGATGGAAAAAAAAAAATCTGTCAACAACAAAAGCATGGGAGCACTGAAATTGTGTGGAATGTTGGATTCTAGAATACGTGGGAATTCTCCATAAAAAGGATTTTTTTTAGAAATATGCCAAGTCATATACTTATGTCTAAGCTAAGCTTTATAAGCACTTCAGTGTTGCTGTTCAGACAATGCCATACTTCTGGCACAATATTGCAAGGCTCACTGTCATAAAAGCATTAATGAGTTTAGCATTTTAATTGGAAGTGAGGAAAACAAATGTCATTATATGCCTTGATTATTCCTGTCACTCCAATACCTCAAACTTATTCTAACAATAAGCCAATTCAGATCATAAAAAAATAAAATAAAAATGCACAATGTCTTTCTCTTACAGTGGTAACATCTATTGATATTGCTTGGGCATCTTGAACTTGCTAATGTCTTAAAATCACTAGATACTAAACTATAGTCAGCTTGTGATAAAATACTTACATTCTAAAAAAAAAATTCTGACATTATAGGAATTTTTGGCTGCTCGACCTGTCCTGCAAGCTACATCCAGGAGACTGATCTTTTTTATTAAGAGAATGACGCAGTCATGGGTCATGCCTACTATTCTTAGCAAATTACATCTACTCAAATTGATCAAAGTTAGCTCAAAATTCACATTATGTTTAGTACAAAGGATGTGGTTTACAACATAATAGTCATATTAGGTGCCCAAACTAAGGGTGTGCATTTTAATAGCACAATAATGATTACGTATTTGAAGAGAAAATGTTAGATAGTTCTGTTTTGAAAGTTTACTTCATTCTCCAGTAACAAACTGCTATTTAATTGCAAATATGCATCTTTAAATTACTTTAAAATCACTCGGAGTTCAACTAAAAGTCTTGGTATTTTATGTAAAGGACTTTCTACTAGATATCAGGTAACTAATATCAAGATGATACTTGCTTGTATCAAACGTCCTTTATTTGATGGTTTTAGGACACTATTGCTTCTACATATGCCTGAAGAAACTTTCTTACATGGGAGGCTTTATAACACGTTGTTTCGATATTTTACCACTGTTGATGTTTAACAGGGAGATACCAGACACTGCTGCAGCTTCGCCCTGGACAGCTTCATTATATTGACTGGTGCTTTGTGATGAAGTATTACCATTCAGTGGGTCTGTATTCTGTGTTTCTTGCTGGGCATCGGTGAGATCTTTCTGGTTCGGATCAGAGTTAGTGCATTTTTCTGAGTTGGATTCATCACTCAGAGAAGTGTCGGAAGTGACTACTTGTAGGACGATGGATCTGGTAGGACAGGTTGTACCATCGCTTCCCTGACTACTCTCATTTTGTGTGCTTCTTGTCTCTTCCTGTAACTGTGCATCTGTGGAATTTCTGCTCTGGTCTTTTTCCTGTTCATCAACATTTTTCACAAGTTCTTCTACAAAGAGGGAACAAAATATGTGAATTAGATATGAAGGATATGCCACAGTTGTTTGATTTCAGAGTAGTGACTGAGTTGCATATAGGAACACTGTGAACATCAACTTTCTGCATGAGGACGTGCACTGGTGTGTTAAATATGGGTCAGATTCTCGTCCTGATTATGCTATTGCAACTGAACCATAATGGTCTGCTTTTTGGTTTGACCTCTAATTTGTACCTCTTTATTTGGAGGCAGCAGCAGCAAACACACTGTAAGCTGAAGGACGGGAGCAGGACCCCATGCTGATGCTCCAGTAGTGGTGCTTACCATGACAGGACTGGAAGAAGCAGAGCTCACCAGTTCTGCAACAGAGAAAGGGCATGGAGGGGAGCACCTTGCCAGGAAGAGGCAGGTGTCAGAACTGAAGGGAAGCCCTGAAGGAAGTTGACCTATCAGGCTGGAAATGTCCAATATGACAGCTACACAGAGCTTCAGCTAGAAAAAAAAACAGAAGGCTATATGCATGCAATCCAGTTCTGCTGCCGTTACGGTTAGTGGCAAATACCCATGGAATGCTCTATTCCACACTCTATTGAAGAAAAGTACAAATGAAATGGCCCGGAATGAAAGGAGACAGAACAGAGCAGCACAGGGAGGCAGCACCAGGACAAACCACAAGAGGAAGAAAACAGAGAATGGAAAACTTGTGACACAGGGTGAAAAGTCTCATAAAATAACCTGTACTATCTTCATGGAGGGACTATTGCTATTAGAATCTGTTTCATAAATTCAGATTTCAGAATCTGTATGCTACTACAGAGGATACAAAATACTACCAATTTAAAAAGTGAAAGCATTGCAGTTTGAAAAATACCTCCACAAAACAGCTGGATGTCATTGCATAAAATTTCTAACTTGGCTGTGCACACCCTATTAAAGAAGTAAATCAAGCATTCAGATATTTATTGTGTTCAATAGGCAAGTCTCTGGAAATAAACTTTGGTCATGAGTGACCAGTCCAAATCCAGACCAACAATGGTTGCATATGATAACTGAGGGAGATAAATATTTCTGCAGCTCAGTCTGCAATCACATTTCCACCACAGTCAGCATTTGGCATCTCTGTCACATCACTTTCCTGAATCTAAAGAAATGTCCTTTTGAGGTACAATTTGGCCTGTGAAATGGGATGGAAAGGAAGACTTCCAAACCTGAGCTGAGCTGCAGAAGCATAGAATATTTAAATAATTTCCTTCCTTTGTAAGTTCTTATACTTTCTGGCATACTTTTAAGAAAATCAAGAACTTGGACAGATACTCTTTTTCTACACCCTTTAGTACAGATCTTACAAAGAAGTGGTTGGGCTAAAGACATTAAGAAATAAGTATGTGCAACTTGAAGCAAATTTGATGTTCAATCCAGATATGTTAATTAAAGCATCAGTCATTTGTGTTATAATCTACCTACCTAAGGCTTTTGTCCCAAGAAACTGATTTACATGTTATATTTGTCCCCATATAGCAGAGTTACAAGCATTTTTCCTTAACTTTAAGTAAAAAAAAAAAAAAAAAAGGAAATTCCAAGATAAAGTAATTTCAGGTGCTGTTCAAATGCATCAGTAGGTTGAGGAAAGCAAAGCTGAACTACAATCACACATAAAAAATGGAAAGGTGGAAAAATTAAGTTAAAATAGTACTTATATAAAAAGATGTTAAAATTGTGTGTATATATACATATATATTTGAATTCATTTAGACTTTCTTGGAGATGCTTTTTCCTTGCTCAGCATAAGCAAAAAAATTGAGATGATGCTTCACCTTTAAGTCAGGTTTGCCCAAAGGTTTCCTTTAAATACTTTTAGTATTTAACAGTTACATTGACCTATCTCTAATATTTTGATTTCTCTAACAATCTGATACTGATTTAGATATTTCTTGTTAAAACTGTAGTATTAACATGGCTCACACTACAAAAGTTGAAACAAATATTCAGCAGTCTTTAAAAGAGGCTGAGACTGGGACAGTGACAGAGTAACTAAAATTCAAGTGAGGCACTGCTGAGTTAACACCACTAGTGTAAGAGAAGCAGACCTGGCACGAGGCTTGATCCACAGGGTTGGACAGGACACCTGTATCACCACAGCAGAGTCTCCGAGTCCATCTGGCCACTAACTGGCAGGAGGCTGAGAGCCTGAGCCCTCCACTGCCCTGCGCTTCTGGGAAGAGCAAGTTCCTGCTCCTCCTCGGGCTCACCCTGCCAGGGCCAGCCAGGGATGGAAATGTGGTATGTCAAACAAAGGGGGTAACCTAGCTTTGGGTAACCTCCAAGATTTAATAAGACTAGTTGAATAAGATTAATAAAATTAATCTTGGCCTTCTGTCCTGGATTCAGCTGCGATAGAGTTAATTTTCGTCTCAGGAGCTGGTAGGATGCTGTGTTTTGGACTTTTTTTTTGGATGAGAATAAAGAGAGTAATGCTGATAACACACCGATGTTTTAGTTGTTGCAGAGCAGCCCTTACAGTAAGTCAAGGACCTTTTGACCTCTCATACTGCCCTGCCAGCGAGGAGTCTGGGTGTGCACAAGGAGCTGGGAGGGGACACAGCCAGGACAGCTGACCCAGACTGGCCAAAGGGATGTTCCATACCATATGGTGTCATGCTCAGCAATAAAACTGTGGGGAGTCGGCCAGGGGAGCAGCCGCTGTTCGGGGTCTGGGTGGGCATCGGTCAGTTGGTGGTGAGCAATTACACTGTGCATCACTTGCTTTGTTTATTCTTTTTGTTGTTGCTATTGGCGTGTGAGTTTTTTTCTTACTTTTCTTTCCTTTTTTTTTTTTTTTTTTCTTTCTTATTAAACTGTCCTTATCTCAATTCTCTCCCACATCCCCCTGGGTGTGGGGGGAGTAAGCAAACAGCTGTGTGGTGCTGAGCTGCCTGCCTGCTAGGTTAAACCACAACGGTCCTTTTGGTGCCCAAAGTGGGGCAAAAAGGGTTGAGATAATGGCAGATCTGACCAGAGCGTGTTAGAACAAATTTGTTTATAATTTGTTATAAGCATTGTATTCGTTTAATAGTTGCTAATCACAATGTTGATTTATTCGCTCTCAAGGTTGTTTTTTCTAACCCCTTTCTTGTTGTTTATCGACTCCAAGGGCTGGTCTAAGGTTGTTTATGGTTGTCAGTTTCTATATAGCATACGCTCATGTTACACTGACCACAAACCCAATCCAGTATTTGTATTCAGTATTGCCGTCATTCTTGTACTTCAGGAAAGTCCTCATGGAAACTATTAGCAAGTACACTCTTTACCTTTTCTCCTCAGGGACCCAGTCTGGGTAGGGGCTGGACACCTTCCCCTTCTCCTTTACCTTCTACGACAGCCACCAACTACTACTACAGAAGTGGCAGTAGCAGGCTGTTGAATAATCCTGCTGGCTTAAACCACAACACCTTCTTCTAGAAAACACCCATCATTTTTTGGCCAGTTGGGCACTGAGCATCTTAAGGACTATCACATCCATTCCGATAAAGGCAGGCAGAAGCATGTTTTACAGTGATCAGGGCAGGCATTATTGTTGCTACTGTTTTTGCTCTCCTTGTTTTAACTTGGTAACAGTGCCTAGAGCCAGGCTTATTTACATATTTTCAATTGTTTTGTTTTGTTTTCTTTACAAGACCCCAAGTGTTATTCAACAAAATTTCTTCGAATTTGTCTGTAAAACATTGCTTCTCCTAACAGGTGTGTTAGGGATGGCCCAGTCATATCCATCTCTTCAGTACTTCTCTGCCATTTCTGAACTCCTGCCTTAAATCACTGTCCTTCATGAGAAGAAACGATGTCATTTGATAAGTAAACATGGCATAGGTGGTGTCTTTCTTCTCATCTATTTAGGCTGGGATGTTGGCAAAATAATTGTCATGCATCCCTTTGTTTGGAAAGGTGGCAGGAGTTGTGATGCAACAGCCAGCTTTCAGAATACTTGAAAAATTCTGGTACTCGGTAGTTCCCAATTTTGAGGTTTTTGTATTTTTTTTGCTTGGTTTTTTTTTTTTTTCATCTACAGAAAATGTGTTAACTACTGAAGGTGACTTCTTTTCTCTCCCCTTTCACCAGATACTATTCTTCTTTCATGATTTCACCTTCCTTTTATGGCTTAATAAGTGTCTGAAAATTGAAGTAGGTTCTTTAAATAAATACTGTACTTGTTGATCATGAGCCCTGCTTGGATTGTTTCACAGCTGAACAAGAAAGGGGTTGGGGTAGCTCTGCACACTGCAGAGCAGCTGAGATCCTCACTTATTGTCTGGGTTGAATAAACATGACCTTGTAGTTGCTTTCAGATTTTTTTAAATAAATAAAACATTTAAACATCCTAACCTTTTGTCATAAAAGTACCTTGTACTGTGTTTTTATTTATGAGAATGTAGCAGGATTCTCACCTATTTCTTATTACAGAAATAGAATAATAGGCTAAGTCCTCATGAAGTTGTCCAGTGCCAGCAACAAACACGGCTGGAAGCTTTATTTTGTCATAAAAACTTGACATGCTGGTTACCTATTGTTTGCTGGAATGCATGGGAACGCTGAATTCCTGTCAGCCCAGGGAAGGACTGAACTGTTCACAGACCACCAGAAATGCCAGACAGCTCTGTCTAGCAGTGTGCCTCCAGGAGTTAATGCAGGACCCCATGGTCTCCAAAGTATCACTGCTCTGCTGCTGCTCAAGCCCTGGTGAGGCCGCATGACCAGCTACAGCACTGATGTCCACTGGCTCAGCTGCGTTACTGCCTGTGTGCCCAGCAACATTTTCAGGACGAGGTTTACTAGGTGGTGAGGAAGCTTTTCTACATTTTGGGGCTTTCTTTTTTACTTCTGCATCTGTCCATCGACTTTCTTTTCTTGGCCTTTCTGTAATAAGAAACAGATCTTTCAACTACCATCATCTGTACAGTACAGGGCTCATATAGGAGACCTTTCTGTCTCCAGCAATTGCTCCACTTTAGCATGTGCTGACTTACTGAGCGTGGAGATGAAAAACACAAAAGCCACGCGTAAGCAGAACACCAAGAATCAGCTAACAGCAGCTACTGCCAGAGCACAATACCCCAGTAAAGCAAATGTCTGTTGAATCACATCACTGTTTTCATTGGCTGTGTTGAAAATAAGCTATAATAATTTACCCTGATGGAAAGATGCAATGACATAGAAGCATTAAGAATTAGCAACCTACTGAAATAGAGAGGAAGGCTGTTCGCTTTCACTAAGAATGAAATTATTTGAGGAATTTTTAAGTAAGAATGCCACTTGATGTTATGGACTCCCTTTGTATATTACCACAAGCTTTGTTTGATTCCTAGGCTTGTCTGTTTGCTTTTTCACTGGAAAACCAAATTCTACAAAGCAGGGACAAAAGACCTAACCCAGGACAACACGGGAAGGAACTACATCTTTCCAAATGACATGTTCTCACATGAGCCATTTTAATGAGAGGAGGAAGAGAGCAGCAGTAAACATCAAAGCTGCGCAGAAAACAAGAGGACTGATCCTGGTGCCTCTGAGACTCTTTAAAGAAATTTCCAAGAGTTCCCAAACAACTGTAACTGGCTTCCTGTAATTTCCAAAACCAAGAACACATTGCAGCAACCCACAGAGCTACCTAGACACCAACTCCTTCCACTTTCAACTCCTCAGGCAGATTTCATCACAGATATGAGTATAAAAAGCTACTGCAAACCAGATGGTCCAGTGGTGCTTGATGTCACACCATAATGTCACACAGAGAACATAACAAAAGGCTTTATTGGCCATCAAAACTTTTTACAAAAAGACTTGGTTAAAAATTGTGAGTTTATGGTTTCGTAGGGTGGCTACCTGCACCTTTTACTTCTCTTTTGCTGTTTATCTGTAAGTGCAGGGTTTTGAATGCTGGAACTTTGGGGTTTGGGGATGGGAGGGACATGCTGCCCTCAGCCTGCTAGAGGGGAAAGGTGCTTTGAGTCACGCAGTTTGCCACAGGCAGGGGCAGGATGGCTCTCTGGTATACACTGTGGGGGGACATGTGGCAGGTCCTGCTGTTGGGTTCAGTTATCATTCCTCAGTCTGGTTTACTGGACACCACCAGTACAAAATGTTTCCTGCCACTCTTGGCTCAGTCCAGTCACTGTACTTCCTCAGTACTTTTACAACTATTCTTAACACTTTTCTTAATTAGCTCAAAACTGCTTGTGACCTAAACATTTTAGCACTGCAATTAAAAATCACCGTCTCTGGTCCTAGATGGGAGCCCTCAGTTTATTTTTCTCCAACAGATTAAAACAGTCCATTAGAGTAGATTTCATGTGCCAAACTGTCAGTCAGTTTCTGTGACTGTCACACATGTCCTCCTACCACCCACCCTTCCTAGGGGCTGCTAAATCACATTAATATGCTATCAGATTTTTGCATTTCAGCAGCTGTTACTCTCTTCTTATTAGGGAGTCTGCAGAGATAATCTTCCAGACGAAATGGAGCTGAACCCTGTGGTTATTGTGACTGGAAGGATGCAGAACTGAAAGTGCCTGAGGGGGGCCTGCAGGTACAACGCAGAGGTCTTTCAGAAGAGACATTTGTTATTCAAATTGCAGCCCACGGAAAATAAAATAAAATAAAAAATAATAATAATAAAAAAAAAGCTGATCCCCACTACAAAGATGCAAGTTGTTTTTCTCTTATTTTTATTATCAAAATTAAGCACAGGGCATTGTGAAAGCCTCGTTCAGCCTTGCATATTTTTCCTCTGTACTGCTGCAGTTATCCCAAAACCACACCTTCAAGCCATGCAGCAACATGCACGGGCAAAAGGTGTTGAGGACAAAGTTTGTCACTGATTGCTTTCCATACAAATAATGCAACTTTTGTTCAGGTCCTGTAATAGTTAATTCTTCACGTAAGCATAAACTGGGAATAACAAAGAGCACTGCTGTTCATATTACCCTGAAGTTGAACAATGTTAACATGCTTTAGTGATGGGCCCATCCGATTGGTAGCTGGACCCTTGGTCTGTACACTGCATTCCCTTGTTTTATTCTATGGCCTGTGGTGAGTGTCCTAAGCTGTCTGTGCCTCTTCTTGCTCAACTGTAAAGTCAAGATAATGTGTGCAATTTTCCTGTGTTCTGAGTAGAACAGCATCATGAAGTATATTATATTACACTTAAATCTTTCCCAACATGTTGTTTCTTACAGGTTTCTCAGTAGGTCAATAATTCCCAGACCTTAAAATCCATTTAGCAAACATTTTCCCTAATGAAACAACCCCTCAGACTCATCTGAGCATCTTTACTGTCAATTTGCTACAACTATCACAATTTCAAATAGCAGCAGCCATCACCACTATGTATTGAAAAAAGCAGAAAAGGTCTCTCTATCACTGTGTTGAGTTGAACAAAGAGAGATTATCTGGTGATTAGAGGTTTGGAATATTAATTAAACATCAAGGCTTTCAAATTAGAATCCCAGATGTTTGATCATTATGGTAATTCCCTGTTAACATAATTCCCTGAAAGGCCTGAGAAACATTCCTCTAATTCTCCAGTGGTGAAAGGTTAAGGACCCTTAGGCTACAGAGCACTGAGCTCCTCTGCATCAATTATACAAGACATGGCCTTTTTTAACAAAATGGAGCCATCGTATTTTGCGGGTCTTTTGTTAAAGAAGCTCTCAAACAGCTGCTTAGGTAGATAGGCAGGTTTTCCTTACTAACACAGGCTTTCCCAAAATAAAGCACTTTGCTCCTTGCACAAGCTGCTTGCTCCGAGTCAACAGTTTCAACAGCACCTTTTCAGGGAGGGGTAGCATCAGCAGCTGGACCTGCTGGATCTACAGGAAGCTGCCCTGTCAACAACCCTGTAAGTATTCCTTGGTCTTCTGCTCTGGCCTGCCTGGGTATAGGAGTCAGATCATCTACCTCAGCCCCCGCTGCCTCCACCGAATGGTCTTCCAGCCAGTGCCCCATCTGCAGCCTTACCCTGATAAGGTGAGAAGCTGGAGTTCCCTTTTTATATTTCTTGTGCATCTGTATTACTATATGTTATAGAGACAACTTCTCCTGAGTCTGGGAACTAATCTGGTGGTCTGGGAACAACATATAGTGTTTGCAGATCTATGGACAAGAATGCAGGTCGTTCTTTTAAAAGCACAAGTACTGTTAGTCATAGTTGGCTCAGGAAGTGTTTGGAGGTCTACGCTAACAGCCAGCCTGCTTACTACCACTGCATGCTGTCTTCATACATGTCACCCTCTCAGCACACTCAGCTCTTTGTGGTTTGTAATAAATTATCTTTCCATGAATAATGATAGCAACAACAACATTCCTTTCACCTGGCAGTGATTTATCCCTGGTATTCTTTCCTCAGTAGGTGCTCCTACTAACATATGAATAAAATACAGCTTCATACATATGCCCAGAGCAACCTAAAGACTTCTCAGTAAGCAACAGAGTCAGAGAAACTGGCACGCGATCAAGACAGAACAAGACAACTTATCTCAGGTTCATGGTCTCAGGTTATTCACTTACAAGCTTAGTCAAACTTGAGAGCAATCTGAAAGGAATTTCAAGTGGAAAGGGTTCAACGTTTTTTCATTCTTTACTATACATACATTTTGCACACTCCAATTATGGATTTTCAGTCTTTGCAGGGTGCAGTGTCAGAGCAGATATATTGCTCATCTGAACCAACTGGGGAAGATTCTTTCTTCCATCATGTGACAAGGAAAAAATGTGCTACCTCAGATAGTGCTCCATAGAGGACTACACTCATTTAGCAAAAACTTCTTTTCTTCTTTTCCAGCAACCCTTAATGCCCACACATGGAATGAAAGTATTAATTGCTTGCAAAAATGGAAAATATCTTAACTTTCACAAAACCTGTAAATCCCCCATAGCTTTTATTAAAAAAAAAAAAAAAAAGTAGCATCTGTATACTAAATAGAAAATAGAAATCTGTACAAAATAGAAATCTGTACTCAAAAGCATTTGCGCTATTCACAAGGTCCCTCTAGATTCTAACCAGGCACCCTGAAGGTCTTCATGCCATGCTCCGGTCAACTACAGGTGTTGCTGCAAGTGGCCTCTTTATGGTGGGAGGCTTTCTATAAACCTCGCTTGTTCTTAGAGGTTTTGCAAAACAGATTCAGCCACAATCACACAGAGCAGATAGTGTTCATCAAAGTCTAGCCTCTACACCAGGTACTTCCACTTACCCATCAGTTTTCCGAATGTACATTCTACTGTAATTCCATAATTCTGTTCAGGAAATACATAGACATACTTCATCAGTTGGTGGAGGAAAAGAAGGGGATCCTAGAATCTGGACAACTAAAATCTCAACAAGGTCCACAGGGGTCTTGAACATTAACTACTCTGTTTCTCACTGTAGAAAACATGCCTGATTTCCTGGATCTTGTTGGGCCTCACAATGAGATTGAGTGTATATAGAAACAATCGTTTACCCTAAAGAATTCTTAAATTTCTTGCTGTGAGAAGCTCTGTCTTTTCAATGGCTGTCAATAGTCCAGTTTTACTTGAGTGAATCTATCAGTAATTTATACAGCACTACAAAGTACTGGAAATGAAAGCAAAATGAGCTTTTTGAGAGCGTTGTACACCTCCATAATAATATACCAGAATGCTGATGTACCAAAATCAAATTGGTGGTTAGTAGTGGATGTAACTGGAAGCAGCAAACTTCCAGACAGCAAGTTCTCCATTTTTCCATATTGAAGGATGTTGAATGTAGATAGGCCAGGGCTGCTTGATTTCTGCAGGCTGTAGCTAACTGGTCTTTGGCACCCTGATGGCCTGCTCTTACTGCTGATCATTGTAAATTAGCAGTTTTGTCCTTTTGACCAGGCAGTGCTGGACAATATCAAAAGAGGCAATCGGTCATATGAAATTGCTCATGCAGACGTGACAGTGCGAGTTAAACCTCCTCCTCAGCTGCCATTTCTACCAAACACTCATATCATTGTCACAATATACGTATGGAAGCTTGTTCTTACTTAATATTCTCTTAACAAGAGAGAAAAAGATGCTGCTTTGGATGATTGGATGAGAGACAAGGCTGGCATTTGGTACCAGTATACTGTTCCCTACAGTCAGTATCAGGTCATGTACAGTGAGACCAGTCCCAGCCTTGAAACACTATAATAAAATGTTCTAGGTGCTTACTTGGAAGCAACACAGCCTGTGTGGACAATATGTTCTCAAACGGCATTCAGTTAACCTGGATCAAGGTTATAAATCGTGTTCATGCAACAATTATCACAAATCATTTCACTCAGATAACTACAACCCTAGAAAATTTTCAGGTGTGGCTCTTGAACTTAAGATGCTTGATGTAGGTTTGGCTTTAGTAACTATCAGCTGGCAAATCAAGAGTCACTTTTGGACTTACTTGGGTCTAATACACTCTGTGACTGCCCAAATCTTTAGATCCACTGGGTTATTTAAATAATTGCCTATAGCATAGTCCCAAGAAGCCTGCAATACTGAATTTTGTTCCATTCAGTAGGGAACAAATAACATTTCTAATAGCAAAGTATCATTTTTACGTTTCTTAAGAAACGTGGCAGCAGATAATACTTTGAATTGTTGATTTTGGCATTTAAGGCAGATGTCAGTAACAGTTATGGTTAAATGTGCAAGAATGTGCATTTCTAAAGCAACCCTCTAAAGATAAGCTGAGCAACACAGAGCCTTATTGTACAGGCTGTAGGATTTCCTCTCATCCCCTGACCACCTGTATCTCTTTATACCTCCTGAGAGAACAAAACAGGGCCATCTAAACAAACATGAAATAAAATACATGAATACAATACAACTATGTATTTTTATAGGTTGAGGGAAATTCAAAAATTAAATTTGGGGAGATATTAGGGAGTAAACTATAAAAACATCCCTCCTTAGTATACCATACCTTCTACTGCTAATTCCTTCCATCTTTCTTTGTTTGCTTGAATGATCTGCATCAAGTTGTTCTTAAAGCTTGTTAGGTCTACAGTTGCTAGAGAATTTTCTGTGTGAGTCCCTCCATCACTTGCTGTACTTTTAAAATTGTGTCGTCTTTGTGCTTCAGCATTGCTTACTGCTCCCAAACTATTCTGACTGCAGAAGGAAAAAAATCCTGAATTATGTACACAATAGGACAGTTTTAGTAATACACAAACAGTTCATTTGAGTCAAATTTTTTAGGACCTACATGTAATCACTATATAGAAATAAGAGTCTCCACCAAGGTATGCCTAAGATACAAGACATTTCTGCAACTCATGACGTTGTAACCGGAGAATGACTCTTACCGACCTTTTTCAAGGAAATCCTTGGGTAGGAAAAAAAAAAAAAAAAAAAAAGTAACAGCTGAAAATACATTACTTGTAGGTTGGATCTTGAAAGAATGTTTATGTAGCCATTTTGGAGTAGCTTCTTTGCTATGTTTTTAAACAGTGAACAGTATCTTTGGGGGCTCACAGGAAAGACATCTGATTGCTATTTGTTGACACATTTAAAAAAAGCAAGACATGACAGTACATGGCAGATAAATGAGCTCAGCTTCAGCTGAAATTTCTCTTCAAGGTACATGCCTTCCCATATAGCCAAAGCAGGGTATAGTACAGTGGCAATACAATCCAACCCTTCAAAATAATATGGAAAACAAAAATACTAAGAACCAGAACTTTAGTAACATTAATAAGAAAAAAATTGGCATTAACCAGCACTTAAGAGGTACTGCAGTTACCTCATAGGTAAGGTAAAGTACAGGCCAAATTGATTATTTGTACGTGAATATGCAGATACATGTAAACGTGTGGAAAAAAAAAAAGGAATTTTTTTCTTTTTTCTTTTTTTTTAGGATGAAAAATCAAACCTATTTCTGGCTTTGCACAGGTAATCACATCACACCATAACAGTTTATTCTGTAGACATCTTTCATCATGATGCAAAAATCTAGAGCTTGATGGGGAAAAAAAAAACCTGCATCTCATTAATAGTGTATTTAAATCTCTGAAGTGGAATATAAGTGGAGTCAATTTTGGCTCCTGTGTATATATGAAATAGTACTCCAATGTGAAGGTGAAGAAGCAAAATTACCTGCAGCATCTTTATCAGGAAGTGTAGTGATAGGACAAGGAGTAATGGTTTTAAACTAAAAGAGGGTAGGTTTAGATTAGATATAAGTAAGAAATTCTTTACTCAGAAGGTGGTGAGGCACTGGACCAGGCTGCCCAGAGAAGCTGTGGATGCCCCATCCTTGGAAGCATTCAAGGCCAGGTCAGATGGGGCTTTGAACAACCTGGTCTAGTGGAAGATGTCCCTGCACATGGCAGGGGGGTGGAATTAGGTGATCTTTAAGGTCCATTCCAACCCAAACCATTCTATGATTCTATAACAAGATACTCAGAAAAAAACTAAAGCTGCATTCACCACTTCCATTTTCAGTTGTCTCTCAGAAATCAAAGAACTGTCAATTAAAATCATACTGAAAAAGACTCAAGAATAAGAGAACTACGAACTTCAATAATCTATTATAAAGATTATACTCAAAGGAAAAAATGTTGTTATTAGACATGTGGTAGAAAATCAACTTTCTGTTTTTATGTATGTATTCTACTCATTATCGTGTTTTTGCCTTTTTATATGTATGATCATCCACAGTCAATGGAATAGCATAATGCAAATACAAGATAGCACCACATGGGGGCAATGCTGTATAGCTATTTATGTTACTTTTCAAACTTAAAATAATTACAATAATTCTGAGAAGGACATTATTATGTTATTTATGTCAGTTCAAAAAAGAAGCAGTGTATTCATACCCAGGTTATTATGTTAGTTATTTCAGTTGAAAAAGAAGCAGTGTATTCATACCTGGGTGTCCCAAATGCAGGACTTTCAGATTTTGACGCTTCCTCTATAAGAGGCATAACAATTTTCTCCATTGAGTCCGTAAGAAGAGAAAACGTTGGCTCTACTATGAAATCAATGAAACCTGGACAAGAAAAAGAGAAAAAATCAGATTTTTCATTTTCACAGCTCTCAAAACTAAAAATAAATACTTGATATCAGGCTGATTTTCTGACTGTAGTCCTGACAATATACAAGATACCATTTGTACAATCTTGAGGGAAAAAAAGCAAAACTAAAGAAAAAAAACCTGAATCTGTGTAGATATAACTAGACGACAATAATTACAGCTTTTCATTCCTTTTTCTTGTAAATTTTATGCACTGCAGAACACACCTACCATTTTGAAATGAATATTAATTATTGAATAGAAGAGAAGCACGGTTGAGCCGAGGGGCTAGAAGTCATACTGTCTCTTTTACCATTCAGAGCTTCTTGCCAAGGAGTTAATACTTCAAACTGCTGTTTATTATTCTGTGGAGGTAAAGTGTTATTTCACAGTGTGTAGGAGTGTTCTGTCAAATCAGTGAAGAGAACAAGTAATATCCCTAGGAGACAGCATTCATCCCACAGTTCTGAGATGTCAGCTCTGAACAATGTCTTTTACATTTTAAAGTGCTCATCAAGGTATGGAATGACACAGTGAGAGAATGAAGCATTATTCACTGCTTAGCACTTAAGAGAAAAAAAAAAAAAAAACTAACATATGAGCTAGCAATGAATTTCCAGGAGTCTTCATACTCTAACCATGCAACACAGCACAAAGGTGAGCAGCAGTGCTTCAGCCTAGGATCCAGATTCCTTTCTGCATAGGAGTGGTGCTCAAGCACATTGCCTTTCAAGTCCCGGTAAAATGGAATAAAGGACATTCTGAGTGACAAGATCAGACAGGACAACATGCTTCAATTCAAGGATAAGACACTTTCACCTATAGAATCTCTCCAGGAGTTCTGCATTCACTCAGATAAAAGGTACAGCTGTTAGCAGGCCATGCTACTCTATGAAGTATGCATCTAGGGTATGCCCTTGTAACTAGCCCCAGTGACCTTTACCAATTTTTATTTCATTATTATTGCTGAAGGAAATGGGTGTAGAGAGAGACAAGACCTGCATTTCTGAAAATGGGAAGCTGAAGTTTGGCCACTGCTGACCAAAATGCAATTAGAATTGATGAGAACAGAACACAGTGGTCCTTGTCAGCCCAAGGAGGCTTGACCATGCCACACCAGATCTCTGCAGCCCAGACATCTGGTGTATGAATTAGCTTTACTTGAGATGCATCTACAAAAGGATAGCAGGCTTTCAGATTGTAGCACAGACAGACCTTTGAGTTCTTAAGCAAGAGGCAACCTATTTGAGGACATTACCTGTTTGAGAACATTATCTACCAAACTCTAAAGTGTGTACAGTAGAAGTTGGACTCATGTCCAGCACTTTGGTAAATCCCTCTCCTACCCCTCCCTCACACCACACATGCTGTAATAACTTCATATTCTTTTGAGACCAGTATATTGCTGCTTTAAGGTTACACGAGTTCAGTGAACCAATAGGTACAAAGAAATACTTTCTATATGATGGGATTTGGAACTTTTAAGATTCAAAATGGGTGTAAGAAAGGTCCACATGGTTTTACATGCTCCTACACATACAAGAAAAAAGAAAAACACAGCTTGCCATTACCTATTTGGGACTGAGCTACCAAAGTAGACTTGCGGTCACAGAGTGGGGAAAACTGAAGACCTAAAGCAGCCTCCTTGTCTCCCTGCAAACAACAATGTTTATTATTATAAGCACATATTTAATAGATGGACAGAGAGACAAATGAATCTGAACACTGTTAGTATTTATTCAACAGATTACTTTCTTCATTATTTCCTAAACAAAAACAAGCCACAGGAAAAAAAAAAATCACTCTTTATCTGTTGAATTTCAGGAAAAGTAAAAGCCAAAATTATAGCTGAGATTTGACAATTTTTACATAAAGAAAGTTATTGCAAGGAAGTTCTTTTCAAGAGCAAGGCATCTTCCAATGACATTTAACGTTAGTCAGCGAAGAAAAATAAACAACATATTTTATACGAAGTCCTTCAGCATTCACCATTTAGCCTGCTGATCCCAGATGTGATGGGATTGGAGACATTTAGACGTGTGTAATAGTATGCAAAACACAAAGCATTTCCTTCTATTACATTGGTTTATCCAACGAGTAAAATTTCTTCTATGGATTTGCACAGGTAAAGGGCATGATCCAACTAACTCATTCTTACTAGCAGGCATTTCTCTACTGCTGAGGACAGAAAAAAGAAGCACAAGCTCAATTTCATTAGTAACATGACTTGTACAGAGCTAGTTCTGAAAGTATTTGAACACCTAACACCTAAAAAGACCTTTTTTTTTGTCACAACAGTCTTGAAAGGGTAGTGTTATTGTCATTTTACAGCGTGGTAGGCCAACTGACTTGCAATAACTCATAAAGAGAGTCTAATTGCGCAAAAAACTGAAGAGACAGATCTTTCGAAGGAAGATATAATTCATGTGGCTGAACAAACCTGGCTTCCAGATGCACTGACATTATAGACTGAGGAAAACTTGGTCTTTCAAGTAAAATGGTCCTACATGTCAATTTAGTCATGGAGAGTGCTGTTTCACGATCATTCATGAAACAGAGAGGTAAAGGAATACACCATTTTCACAAAGATCTCATCAGAAGCTGATGTATGAAGACAGCAGTATCAACTTTCCTTAGTCTTTTCATCATATATCATAGTTCTAAACTTTTCCCAAATCTAGTTCAGTAATAACAATGAAACCACTTCAGCCACAATAACAGATGTAGCCCACAGATTGTGTTTCATGTGGAAGTGGAGATTTTTTTTTATCACTATGGCCTTTAAATTTTACGCACGAGTGTTCATAATTTGACTTCAGAGTACAGGAGAACACAGGCTCACTTACTACTAAAAGCAGTGTTAGTGGTATCTCCACATAAATGCAGGAGCCAGATTGTGATTTAATATAAAATGGGGTAGTTCTAACAATTTCAGCCATTGTAAATATAGGCTTTCTAAAGCAATATTGATTTTGCAATCTCCTCTTAATTAGGTATTAAAAAAGAGAACATTCCACACTGGTGAGGAATCCATTTGATTTTTTTTTTTTAGGTTTTCAAGTAGCTCTTTGTCCCAGTTATGAATTACTTCAGAATTAAAATAAGATATAATTAATACTTAAATAATGGACACAGCATTGATATCTAAATTGATAATTAGAATCTCGTGAGATTTAAAATCAAGATAAAGATCAACAGAGTGAAAAAAATCTTTTCTCAGGTGCTGAACTCACTTGACAAATTCTTTTTGCGCTTTTGGATCTATGCAGACTGAGAGCCTACCGCTGACAGAGCTGTGATGCTTCTTTGAGTGACTTCAACTATGTATTCCTTATTTTTAAGTTTTTGAGATGGGTGGGTGTATTTCTATTTTAAACAAGTAGCTCAGATTTTCCTTGGCATTATACACACTTTCTGTAGTTGTTTTTAAACTTAAAAAGTTCTTTGGCTTTTTCCCTGAAGTTAACATTGGCACATATTGTAATTATTAGCTGCAGTTAACAAATTTTTTTTTGTCTAGGTGAACGTTCATTTTTTGCTAGGGCTCACTACTTTGAAAGCTGCCTGTTAAAACATTGTTTTCATGGTGGTAGTTTCAAGCTTCGCTGCTTTTTCCTGCAAGGCAGCAGAAGTAGTTGAATTACTATTTTTTGGACTACTTCATCTTGGCTGACACAGATCTGGAAATCCCAGAGATTTCCACCACACACGCTCAGATCAACAGACCAGAGGAGGCACAACCAAGCCAGAGCATCTAGGAATCAAGAGGCCTCCTGTGTCTGCACTGCATTTCTATTTGTACAGTTACTTCATCACACTTTATATGTGTTGGAACTACTCCACACATGCTGTTGTTCTTAGCCATACCTATAAAGGGGGATTCAATTCCTTGCGCATTCCTCTACAGCCTAAGAGGCTTTCACATTTTATACTGCTGAGCTGCAGAAATACATACGTGATGACTTGATTCTATTGCTAAATGACTGCTCATGTCTTTGAGCACTTTATTTGTGATCCAGTTACTTCAGCTAATGAAAGGATGGGGAATAGCTAAAACATTAGCTGATCCTATGCAAAGACCAGTGCAATACTGTTTATTGCTAATGCTACATCCACTTGACTGGACACATTGCCTCACTGTCCCATGGGCTCTGTGGCTCTCTGTGTCTGAAATGTTTTTACAGTTGGTCATTTCTGACCTTTTCAAGTAATATATATCTGTGGTAAGTTGCTCTTCCTTTTTCCTCTGAAGTTCAAAGTCCTCATCATCTCCATTTACAGAAACAGACACAAACTCATGACTCTACTCAGTATTTCCACAAAACTTAGTTCATTCAATGTTTAGATTAAGGCACCAGCTCTCCACTCTGTCTCCCCATTGCAAACCCCAGAGTCAAGGATGTCCTGATGCTCCCTGTTGAGAGAACCTCTAGGAAATGAGCAAGAACATTCTAGGGCAGATCAGCCTAATAACCTCATGGTTTAACTTACTGACTCTTATTCTCTGACCCTTTTCTCCAGTGTGACCTGATTTGAAAATGTCAATATATAGCAAAATAATGGCAATCAAGATGAGTGAGACATACACTGTTTCATTATCTCAATTAACCCAAATACAGTTTAGATATTACACAGTTCCTACACAGGAACAGTTATGCACAGCTTTTAAAAATGGTTATCGATTGTACTTAAGCAACTGTTACTTTAAAATGTGCATGGCCACAAATAGTCATTACTGGGAGAACATTCCCCCTCCAGAGAAAAGTTTTTTCACCCGCTAAGGTGAGTCAGAAAATGGCAGCAGTGACACCAACACCTATTGGGCTTTCTCTTTGAATTCAGTATCTTACAGAAATGACTTTCACAAGGGTGTGTCTTCATTTTTGTTTTAGGATATACATGGCTGCAGGGTTAGCTGGATGATTCCCTCTAACCTCTGGCGAAAAGTAATATGAGGGTTATCTGAAATATGAAATGGAGACAGAGCTTTGCATTCGTCTCTGAACACGAACCCTTCCTATTTTCAAGTACCTCATCCTACCCTATCAGTGCTTCTTTTTAACTCAAGGCATATATAAATCTCTGTCTACTGAATGAAAACAGCTTGACAAGTTATATTATTATTGAAAGAAAAAAATGCTACAACACGTAGAATCCTGGTATCAGCTGACATAGATACAGAGCTATAACAATTTTGTCTTATTCACTCACATAAAGTTGAATTAATGGCAGTGGTATGTATTAAGGGTAAGGAATATATACTGCTGACTATGCTCGTCAATCACAACCAACAGTATCCTTGCTAGTAGACTTAGGAAAATACTTAATTGTGTAACAATTGCTTCTTGAACTAGTTGATTAAAAGATTTTTAAAATGGCACCTGTCGAAAAAATTCTTCCATCAGGGCCATGGTCCACCGGTAGTGCAGTTCCCAGGATTTTGCTGGATGGCTTATGTCTGCTGCATGTAGAATCAAAGACATGGCTTTGGCTTTGTCTACCCTGTCAATTCAAGGACATGCTCCAATTATCTCAGAACAAAAACAACTATTTGAAGTCTTTTCTTGTACATGAACTCATTTAAAGACTACAAATAATGAACAGAATGGAAAATGACCTACCCCTCTGCCTGCTGTAGTGTATGTCGCATTGTTTTAATTTGTTGAAAATGACCCGACATATCTGTAGACAAGACCATCTCAACGACCAAGCTACGCAACTCCCTAAGAATAATTAAAAGCAAAATGACCGATTACAATTCATTTATTCTATGCATGGAACATTTCTTTAAGCAGTACTTGTTAATTTATAACTTTCTAAACAACATCATGATTTTTATTACATGTTTAAAAGCATTTAAATAAATAATTAACAACTTGACCATTACATTGTAAAGAGATTCTGTAGAAGCAATGTACTTCAAAAAATGCCCTCTGTAATTACTATTTCAGAGTCACACTGGTTTGTAATTCTTCTTTCTAGTGTATAAACTAAAAGTAGAGGCAGTTCTGTCACCCATTCTAAGTCATTCCTTATTTTCCAGCAGTAGAGTATTCAAACAAAGTCAGTCTCCGGGCTCACCACCACACAGGAGAATATATTGGTATCTTTTATTACTGCCCTCATATTAGTGCAGAGCAGGAACAACACTAAACCTAGGAGGAAGACTAAAAACACTCAAAAGAGCAAGAGGTATTACACCTGAAATGCTACAAGCATTATGCCAATATATGAACATTATGTCAAACTACCCTTCATCTCAGAAGTTCCTTAATGCCTACTACGTGAGTCAAAACAAGTTAAGGATTTATAGTTTATCTGTATCTTGGTATTAGGGCCAGAGATGTTGGTTTGTCCATCAGCTTTCTACTAAGTGAATATGAAAATAGTAAAATAAGAGTCACATGAGAAAGTGTATTAATTCTCATTGTATATGCACGTACATTTATTTTGTCAGTAATAATTTGGAGAATTCTGCTTCCTTGAGGTAGAAGGATTGTATGTAGACCTTGTAGGAGTCTATTGGTTCTTTGCATGCTTTTAAAAAGGCCAACAAGGTTTTGCATGCAAAAGAGTACTGCCTGTATATACACGTAGGGAAGAATCCGCATTAAATCTTTGTTCATGTATCATAGACCTTCATTAGCACACCCCCAATCTTAAAGGTGTGCAATTATCAATCACAACAGTAGAATCCCACTTAACTCACTGATCTTTCATATTGTATTCAATCTTTCATTTAACAATGCAATTTTTTTTTTTTTTCCAAAGGAATACATTTTAAAGAGGTAAGTTGTAGTTTTCTTTAGGGCTGTTAGAATAGTTTTTACAATAAACTATCAGGACTGCTTTTGAGTCAAATTAATTGCATATTTAAGCTGATACCCCTCATTGATTTTTGTGTATTTATTACTGACTTACTTTGATGTAACTGGATAAAGACTCAGCCCTCTCGCTTCTACTCAAATAATAATATGCAGCCATAGCAACTTGAATTTAGAAAATGTCTCACCTTATCTGACCTCATAATAAGAGACTAATTTGCATCCCAACCTTTTCTCCTCCACATTGCTTTGAAACTGCACTCTTCAAATATAGCCGAACCCATTAAAAAAAAAAAAAAAAAAGGCTAACTGCATGAAAACTGCTCGGCATTGTTGAACCCTGTTTGTAAAACTGAAATAATTATCACTTCCTTTCCTATGGAAGATTTTCCCAGGAACTTGCCATGGCTGAACTTTCTTTCAGGAGTATTCAGAAATAAGCCCGCTTTCATCATATAAGACACACACACAAGCAAAATGCTACTTCAGGTAGATTCACACTGTCATGGCAGGTGAGAAACCCAAATTGTTACCTCTGTCACCTGAAGAAGAATAAAACAATTTAGCACTGTCCTTCTCACACACTTCTGAAGATTTCAGGCCACTAAAACTCTGCTAAATAGCAAAGGAGAGGCTCTCTGCCTACAGTCTGCAACTGCTTCCTGCCTGCACTCTTATCCATCATTAATAGAGAGACAGAAAACACAGAACTGGCGGGGAAATAGCGCATAAAGTTTTAATAGAACCAAGAGAGCTCAGTGTACTACCATTGCACAGAAGATTGGACTCAAACCATTCCCTAACTATCTCCCAGGGATAAAAGACCCCCTCAATTTCCATATCGAAGGAGACCTCAGCCAATCTCAGAGACAGCTCCTGGAGAGAAACCACTGCCCACTTCATTAAGCAGTCCACAGCTAAAGGCATCATGATAATACAGGTAGCACTGCTCACGCTACCACAGCAAAATGATACATAGGCATTGCCACCTTTTGTTCTATGACGAGAAATGTAACCATTTACAGTACATAGCAATTTTTTGGGGCCCACAATTAGAAGAATACTGGTTTTGTATATACAGTATCCATTTTTCTGAAGTAAATGGTCACATCCTGTGCTGTCATCCTCTCTTAACCTTCCCACAAACGTATGTTCTATGGATATTTGTAAACAAGTAGTAGATGAAATATGATGTGAAAAATAGACATGAATAATGTTGCGATAAACAGGAGACAAGGAGTAGCACACGAATTTCTCCATAAGGTAGTTAACCAACAAACAGAAACCAGTTTTACCTGGATTTGTTCATGACAAAGACATTTAGTCAGTTGGACACTAGTGATCGTAGAAGTAAAACCACAGGAACAGGCTAGGATGAGCATAAGCAAGTTGGTAACTGAAGACCTAAGGCTCATCTTGCAAGTTATAGCAATCCTGCTCTCCTCAGGCAGGAGACTCCAAAGTGAAGTTATGAAAGAGAAGCTGCGCATTATGCATTTTTTGTTAGTCTTTTTATATAATCAGGCAATATATCAAAGTATGTTTTATGACTGGAATGGTTTGGGACCTTAATACTGCCTGTCCATTTGTAATGGTGGACATAACACACAGGGTGCTAAAACACCACACACCTAGTAAATCAAAGGAGAAAGGGGGAGAAAAAGGGATCTGTCTTTAGTTCCTGAAGGTGGCTAAGTGAGAGAAGAAAGTGAATATAGAAAACTGGAACATATTTTCAGAATTGAGAAAAGAGTGAGAAATGACGACAAATGTCACATGCATTATCCACAAAGGGCATCCTCATTAGGATGCTGGCAGTGTTTCCCTGCTCATACCCAAATCCTGTGTTTTAAACTTAATTGAAGCTGACAGTTTATTAGTTCATTTATCTTCTTAATGTTAACATGTAGAAAAGAAAGTGTAATACTATAAAGTCATTCCCAGTCATTTTCCTTCATCTTGCTGAAATAATTAGCAGAACTACAGTTTAAATAGGCAGGGGTATTAATTTAAAAAAAAAAAAAAAGAAAGAAAGAAAGAAAGAAAGAAATCACTGCAACTCAAGAAAACAGATCTGACAGTAGTCAAGAAATTAATCAGTGCGAGGAAGTACATTAAAAAGTTGAACAAATTATCATTTCAATTTACTGCCAATTTGATTCAGTGCAAACTTCAAAACTGCTAGTCTAATAGCATGAATTTCCATGTAGATCCAAGAAGTTCACTCTGAAAATAATTGGAAAATTGAAGAGCTTCTTTTAAGCAGCTAACAGATTCGTCATTGCACCAATGAACAACTGTATCTGATGGCAGAGCAATGGGAATATTTTTAAATATTAGAAACAAATACAAAGAAATCATGATTTCCATGACCGACCATCTAAATTAAGCATCAGACTTCTACAAGTTGCACATGTTCTCAGACTGGCACTTTGGATGTTATTGGTTTCTTTGAAAGTACAGATGGTAAGTGTCTGTCTACGTGATAAAACATGGAACTATGTGTCCTAGTTTAGTTGCTTGAGCTTATTAATCAGGTTTCATACATCTCTTCTAAATTGTACTGACTAGCCCCACAAAGAGGACCAGAAATTCTACTTTCTCTACTGTTGCCAAATCCCACCAACTTCAAACTGGCTGAATATAATAGTAGACTGGTCCTGTGCAGTCACTGTAATCCAACAAAATTCACAAAACTAAAATAAAATCCTCCAGCAAATCCAAACTGGGTTACAGTGAGAGGAGGTTGAAAAGCAAGTGCAAACACAGCTGGTCTGTGATTGAGCAACTTCTAAAGTAACATGGTAGTCCATCACGGGTTCAAAAAACATGGAGAAAAGCAATGCAACAGAAGAGCACAGGGTCCAGAATATAAAGAACTGTGAGAAGACCAGATTGAGCAGCCTTTGCAGTGAAGAGAGTACTTCAAAAATGTGAAAACAGTCTATCGCATTCCTCCCTTTATTCTGTTGCAGTCTAACAGAGCAATACACTACAAACATCACACACCTGGAAACCAAAGGCTTCTCTTTCCATTGGGAAATATTTTCTTTCACAGGAGTTTCCATTCTATCACTCTTCTCCCTAGTGACATAGCAAAAGGGAATGACTGGGATGTACAGTGCTAGCTGGCATCCAGATTTCTATTGGCTGGAGCAACTGCATGTTGCTGCAGGGATTCCCAAACTACAGCCATTCACTGGGGCCTCTGGTGACTAAGGATCCAAGACTGGGGAAGAGCAGAAATGTTTTCAAGCCATCTTTGGTCCAGTCCTGAACTGAAATTCAACTGCATCAGAAGATCTGCCACTTTCTACATGTTCTCTGGGAGGACAATGTATGAAACACCACCACTTGAGGACACATACTCAAAGCAACTAGTCTGAAGATTTGAAATTCATTACTTCTCTACAATGATTATTTTAAAAGGGAAAAACAAAACAAAACAAAAACAAAAAACCATCAGTCCCTGATGGCTGCCTACTGGCACAATCACTTTCTCCATACTCAATGGCCAGGAATACTCACATTGCTCACATTGGCAATGAAAATCTGGGTGTATATGAGTATTATTGTGGAAGTTTACAATTTATTTCCAGAGATCTTTCTCCAGAACTAAATTTAGAATACAAACTTTATGATAACTAAATCCAAATTAGTATCCTCTGAGAAGAAATCCTTTATGAGAATAAAAAAGTGTATGCTTCTCCTTTCACTTTTTACTTTTTACTAAATAATAAAAGTACTTTAATTTTAAGCATATTGGAGCACCTACAGAAAATAATGAACTGAAAACCAAAAGGATCGGCAGACTTATATTCAACAAAGTCTTTATTTAGGGATGTTCTGATCATGTAGCTAAGTAAAATCATGTAATTCTTCCATGTAAATCAGTCCTTTATCTGTAAATATACACTATACCAAGATTTGCTCTGATATCCACTTATTCTTTTATAATTGTATAGTTTTGTGAAAATATAAATAAAGCAAAGTATAGATCTGTTATTTATGCTGGCATCATTTACAGTGGCAGACCCTCCTGGAAGCAGGATATCTCTATCTGGATTCACAGTCCACCTATTTAAAAGTTATTTTTAGGACCTCTAAATGATAATAGCTATGTCTACAGAAACACACAGAAGACTCATGTTTAAGGGCTATATGTAATGTTCTGTGTTACACAAACGTACCATGCCTTTTTTTTTTTTTTTTTTAAATAGCTGAGAAAATCATCTCTCTAACACTTGCTCATTTTGTTCTTACATATCTTGGTATTTGTGACATGTCAGTTATGATCCCGATTCTTTCGGCTGATCAAATTTTCTTCAAGTACATTAAAATAAAGAAGAAGAAAAAAACATGAGATTTCTGTAGTGCTTCTGGACCTTATTATTTTTGGACTCTCCAGATAACTCATTTTTTAATGCTTAACCAAGATATGACTATGCTGTACTACATTACACAGCAGAAATCCCAGAAGCAGTAGTGATCAAGCTGGCAGTAGAGTGTGACTCTGCAGTGGGGTTTTAACCCACCATTAGACAAAGACAACCTATCTCAAGAGGGACAGCTCTGTGGTTTTCCTGAAGAGCTATGTCATCTGAGACTTTGTCCACACAGACCAACACTGTGCCTCATAAAACCACCATCTCAGAAAATTATTTGGCATCTACCAAACAGTACTTCTTTACACCACAGCAGATTTCCCTAAGCTGCAAATATCCATTACTTCTTCCAGTGCCAAAAGTTTCTTCCTGTAATTTGAACTCTTAAAATAGACTCCATAGAGAAGGTCTGGAGTTTATTATTATTTTTAAACACTGGAATTATATCTGAATGTCAAAAAATGACTTACCTCCAGTCATCTTTGGTTAAATTTGCCAGGATGTTCATCTCTTCTTCTTGCATGAGTCTATAAGCAGCACTTACATGATGATTTTCAAGAACAGAACGATCATTGTACAATATTGCAACATCTGACCTAGTGTTAAAAAAAAAAANTCCAACTATGCTTATTTTTTCTATCAAATACTGATAAAGTTTCCATACTAAATGTATAACAGTTTATCATTATTACCATTGTATATACTGTTTGTAGGAAAGTCATAGTTTTAAATGCATAGCATTCAATTTATCTAATAAAACTGTGACAAAAAAATTGTGAGGCAAGCCGAGAGCTTCCTGACAGCAGATAGAATCTTAGAGCAACAGAAATGCTCTAATTAGGCTACTCAGAAGTACGCTTTGGCAATACAACTATTTAAAATGCAATGCATACACAAGAGAGGGGGTCTACAAATAGAATGGGTATTAAGAAGTTACCACCTCTATTCTGAGAAAGATATGCTTTGGTTCATGTCACTCATAATCAGAAAGAGCTGTAAATATTAAAATGCTTTAAAACTTCAATTTCATGTTATAAATGGATGCCATATTTTGTCAGAAAAACAGCCAAAACTTGAGCCTCATAATGAAAGAATGGAAAAAATGCAAACCTGAATTTTTGATTGCATTCAAGTGCTTTCTAAAGCCAGCCCGTGACCATAAAACCACAGTCAGCCGTATCCTTTCCCTCATAATTACAGGCTAACTTAAAATACCAAAATTATATACAGATTTTTCAGGAATTTTGATGTGGTACAGATTTATCAGACTTCAGACTTCATTAATTCTTGGGGAACTTGCTTCCTCAAGACCTGACCTGACTTGCTAGGCAACCTCTCTGCTACACTTCTCTTCTGCTAAAACCGTTCCCAAGTATCTCAGTTTGGTCAACTGAACAGTCTGTACTAGAAGAGAGGTGTAGTGATTTAGCAGTGCAACTACTATGATGTTAATAAGGTAAATTCAATCCCTTGTTCTAATGAGCAATAGTATATACTCAATGTAACCACCCACACGTATGGTAAGGTAACAGGGAACCTAAAAAATTAAAAAGGACTGGAAAGTTTACTTAGAAAGAACAAACCATATCCTACCTAAATAGTGAGTAAGTTTAAGTCTATAATCTTACTAAAATCAATGATCTGCCATTCACATACATTTATGAAGCACACTTTGGTCCACATAGCTAATTTTAATCAGTGCTGAGATTTGATATGACTATGACAGCCATTTCTTCAGCATTTTGCAGGCAAAAGAAGCCTGGAATCATGCCCTGGGATGTCACATCAGGGCCATTTTCACTCAGAGCAAAGAATAAGCTCCATCACAAAACAAATACCTGCTTGCAAGTATGTCCAAGTAAATGACAATAATTCATTTTTCCACTTTTGTAATATTTCAGAGAAAAATATTAAAGACAAAAATAGAGAAGTAATATAAACTTGGAATTATAAACTGAAGTTTCTTTTTAGCAGGACTATGCTGAGGAAGAAAAGAATTATGCCTTTATTTCAGCTGCAGATCTATAATTTGTTGATTATTGAAGGGTACATCCCAGGGCACAAGTATCTCCTTGATTTAATTTAACCTTAGGCACTTTTTCTGTATAGGTGAGTGCAAGGATACTTCTGTTCGAAGTAGTATTTCTTGAGATGTTTCAGTTAGGTTTTGTTGTTGTTGTTGTTTGTTTTTTGTTTTTTGTTTTTTTTTTTGAAGAGCAGGTAAAGCTGACTGCAACTAAGGATACTGAAAACAAAGTACAGTCTAGACTGAGAGAACAGTAAGACACTTTGTACTAGGGTTAAGTACCAGGTGTACCACTTATCACCCACTAAAGGACTGGTCAGTGATTTTTCTTTGATAGGATGAAAACATTTTAAGGTATATGCTGTTGTTCTGGACCAGAGGGTACAACACGCTATGCCTAAATCCGAATGCAGTTAGCCTGAATTTCAAACTGGATTTCTTTATCATAACTACTGCAGATGCTGTCATAACATGCTAGGAGAGGACCCTTGGTACGGATTTCTAAAGCTGTGCTTAAAGGTTTCTCCCAGGATACTCAATTCATAAAATCAGAAATGGCCTGGCTACTTTCTGGCAGTATCAGTAACAGGAATGAAACAGTTCAGATGAATGAACAGCAAACTCCAGACATGATACTTTAGGGACCACTTTGCTTACCTTGTCTGAATATGAAAATTGTTTGTGGTCCCAGTATGTTCATAATCATGGACGGCAGCTGCAAAGATCATTGCTAAAATTTCCAGTTCTGTGAGCCAGTGCTAGTAAATGAAAAACAAATATTAGTCATAATTTCTATAACAGCCTAGATAACTGCAGTACTGGAAGTGTTTTGCACTACCTTCAACTAAAGTAAACTTCATCATTTTCTGATTACAAGATGACTATAGATCCAAAACACCTAAGTATTATACGGTAAAATAACTCCTTGTGCTTATTAGGATTTCTCTAAGACCAAGTCAAAAACTTTATGATCACTAGCGAAGTAAACATTGGCAGCCAAGATACATAAGAAGTTATTAAGAAAATTACATGGTATACTTTGCAGCTGTTTTAAGTAGGAAGTATCTAATCTGCTAGCCAGTATTTGGCACTTGCCAAATTATGGTAGATTCATCTAAAAACTTGATACGTTAAGTTAAGGTTGTAATTTATCTTTTAGTGAAAAATATATACAGTTCACAATACTTTTCTAGGTACAACATCAGCATTAACTGTATTTCACCTCTACTATAGTACTGAAATTAGGCCCATGGTAGATTCTTCTGTTCTAAATTATAACATACTTTGGGCTATCATATCATTGAGCTAACTAGAAATGTAAAAATGTGATGCATAAAGCTGGCATACAGTTACACTGAACGAAAGGCAAGACAGATCATCTTCTATACAAAGCAATACAGACCCTAGAGTTTTATACACTTTTATACCTCTTGCTAATTGAAGATGTTCTCTATTGATCTGTTTGTAAAATCACCTTTTTATTTTATCTTTCAAGTTCTATTTTCTTTAATGATAAATCAAGCTCCAGGAAAAAAAGTTCTCCATCTAAAAATGGGGGCAGAGACATCATTTGATAATTAACCCCGCAGTCATAGGACTGATTAAGTCAAATGCCAGTCAAGCATTTTCACATATATTTCACACTTTTTTCAGCGTAGAAGTAAGCTTCTGTACTTAAAGATCTAAGAATGATCTTCATCCTTATGCACCCATGTATGCACATACTTGTATATGAATACACATGAGATGTATAAGATGCCAGAAGTGGTAACAATTTTTCAAAGAAGAAAGGAAACAGGTAAAATTCCTAAGTTGTGTGAGAACAGTGAAATAGGTCATTCAGAGACCAAATAAGATAGCTGAGGAACAAGTAGTACCCGCTGTCGGTGAAGCTGTATAGATTTAAAAAGGTCACAATGGAGGAATGAGAATGTAAGCAGTTCTAAAAATGGAAATGATGACCTTCATAGTATTCTGTGTCATAAGAAACTGGGCCATGACTGGTCCTGGCTTTCACAATGTTTTCAACATACCAAACAGGATAGAAACCCAGAAATTATTAGTAACCAAAGCTAAACATAAACATTTTCTTTCAGACGCCTTTTCAAAGCTCAGGTTTTTTTAGCAACCAACACAGTTGCTAGACAATTCATTTATAAGTCAAGAGTGCTTCTTACAAACAATATCTATAGACTACACAGAATTTTCATCTTGTACTGTATGAAGGCAAGTGTTCTAGACACTGTAGCAGTACCGTCAAAATTCAGATCAGTATTAGAATCAACGAATCAGAGAACTAGTTAGCTGAAGGATTCCCAAGGAAGCAGGAGAAAGTTCTTAGAGAAAAAATCAAAAAGTTTTTTTTTTTTTTTCAAAGGGAGAGGCAAAAGCAGGCTCTGGTACCTGGAGGTCTGACAGACTGCAAAAAGCTGGAATCTACTTCCCTTCTGGAAGATACTGTGTCGTGCAGGTGTAACAACTGTTGGAAAAGATCTCTTCTATGGAGAGATGTTTTGCAGTACTATAAATTGCCCATAAGTAAATAGATGCATTTCAACTCTTCGTGAACTCTGGTTCAAACTATTTTTTTAAACAATGGTGTATTGAAAAATGAGTAATAACAGGAGTCTTGCAATACACTTGTTGACACTATAGACATTTTTTCCTTTCATTTGAGCAATACAGGTATGTGGGAGGAGAAAAGGGATGGTGGGAAGATGATCGATGACTCAAAAGTTCTTTACAAGATGTATTCCCTGGGACTTGAATTCTTGAATCTTTATAAAGATGAAGACTTCGTAAATGCTAGCTTGAGATATATATTTTAGTTGTATCATCTGGGATTTAAACTCTTGGGGAGGTTAATAGATTGTCTGCCATCTGTGATATCTAACTTTCTAACACACATCTGAAGTGTCTGAATCTTTTTTCTTAAGATAGACAGCCAATATCTTCTGGAAAATATAATGATCATTTTATTTCTTTAAGTGAGACTCTGAAAATGTGTTATTCTTCACTGAAATCTTTCTAAAAGCTTGTGTAGAAGCATAAGCTCTGAACAGCCAAACTTTTTGGCAAATGTTAAATTATGGCTGTATTCCAGGTGCCCATAAAAGATATGAAATGTCTGACCTCCTCAAGAGGAGGAATAAAAAGGATTTTCTAAAACCTAACCTTTTCTAATACTTGCTTCAGTATGTCTTTCAGAAGTGAACAAGCAAGGCAGCAATTCTTTGCAAGATTTGGGAGTCAGTATCAGTTCCTAAAGATACAATGAAAGCACAAGAATTTCAAATCACATGCCAGTCTGCAAAACTCACAGGAATTTGATATACAATTGCATCAAACTGATGCAAATATCATCCAAATCCAAGTATTTGTTAGATGATATAGCAGAGTTAAAAGAGCTACTGCAAGGGACATAATCTGAAAACAATTAGTTTGAGAAACCAACTTCAAATCATTACTGAGTAGGGTTCAATAAAGCTGTAATCAACCAGACAACAGGAAAGAAAGAAAAAAAAATGAAAAAGAAAACCAACAAGTTAAGAACATTTGTGCATGATACTGATGAGTTCTCAGACTGCAGATGACATTGGGGACAGAAATACTTTGCAAACTGCAGAATCACTAGGCCATCTTTCAAACACTGATTTCTATAAACATTTCTTCTGCCTAGTAAACTGCATCTGTTTGAAGGCACTCTTGACTAAGTGTTGTTCTAGTTAGATAACTTTGCAAGAACTTTCCAATATCATAATTCAGCAATTCAAATGTGAATATTTAAAAATTGGCCTAATTTTATGGGAATATTTTGTACAGGCACTGCAAGATTAATGATCTTTTACAGCACAGTAACAGCAAAGTTTATACTTTTCTGAAAATAGTTGTCCAAATCACATCAAAGTGCAGTTACAAGGTTAACTTGCCAATATTGTAAAACTTGAGTTGGAGAGGCCTTTCTCACTCTCATGTGCACCTGGTGGAATAGCAGATACTCAAATACGAAACAGATTCCTTCATTCAGTGTTCAGATACACCCAAAGCGTGTTGCCAAGTTGTTTAATCAATGGCTAAACATCCCAAATTGACTGGCATACCTCACAAAATTCAAACCTTGTCCTGGCATCACAAAGAAAATCTGGGATGCTATTGTCTTTTTTGAAAGGGGTAGGAGCACAGGCCAAGGGGATATTTATAATGGGGATGTTTACAATCTGTAAAGAACAAAGGGATTTTTCTCCTTAAGTTGCTTATCCTGCAACAGAGACATCTCTCAAATGACTTAATGCTTGCATTTGATCTCACAGTAGAAGACAAGGATAGGATAGGAAACATGATGCCGTCAAGCTTTTTCTTTTATTAAAATATGTTTTTTATAGGTGAACATCTTATACAACAACTTCAGTTTGAAGTCAGAGAGTTGTCCAGCCTATTCTTCAGTCTCATATGGAAGTCCTTTCTCAAGAAAATATCTCAATGTTAAAGCAAATCTTGGCTGATGAAGACTCCAGACTTCACTCTACAAGTAGTACTTGTATTAAAATGTAGCTTGAAAACCTTCATGCTTAGAAGTAAAAAGCTTCCTTCAAACTATAGAATTCTTGCAATGCCTAGGTACTTTTTCTTGCCTGTGCTGAAGACAATGGCAAAGCTTTCAGTGAGAAAAGGCTGAATGTAAGTGAATGACTGTCATTTATTTTCTATATATTGGAGAACAAACATTTACAGTCAGCCTGAAAATTTTCCTTTCCAAAGGTCTTATGGAATTGTTTCATGCATCTGCAAACAGAAATCAGACACTATCGCTTCCCACCTTTTTTTTTCTTTAAAAAAGAGTGCATTCAGAGTGAAGACAAATCATCAGAAGTCTACTGACAGAAATGTCCATTTTCTTTCAGTCAGTACTTACTTTTGTCGAACAAACTAATAGTGAGGAACTTCCTACTGCTGGTATTAAATCAAAAATGAGTGTTTAGAGTAAAAATGCTTGCACAGACTCACTTCAGTGCCTGAATTACTAAAGAATATTGGAATATTGCAATAGTGCAAAGCAATTGCAATTTCCTGCCCAATGCAGGCACATACAGTATGCAAGGGCAGTCCTAAATAAGTCCCTACTGATTCAGTATACCTTTCAATAGCCAAGACCTCAGCAGATACTAAAGCATCCTTGCATGATCACACCTCCCAGGCTCCAATGTAGAAGCAAAAAATTCTCATCTGCTGACTCCTGCAAATGTATCTCTTTCAGCATGATACACAATGCCCAAGCCCAAGCAATGAAAAGGTGTTTAAGGAGGATATTTTTTCCCTTTTTTTCCTCCGCATCAGGAGATTTCCAAGCTGGAAAAACTGTTAAAATGACGTGAAGTTCACAGCCTGAATGGTAGTTTGGAATCTCTCTCTGCATAATTTTCAAGGGAGCTTTTTGCTGAACACACACACACACACACACACACACACACACACACAGTTATCCAAAACATCAGAGAGTCTGCAAAAAGAAGTAAATTGAACTTCATAGAATTTCTTACCATGATACCAGTGTGAATCATTATGTAATGCACAGTTTGAGTAACATCAGCTGCATGGATCAAATTGTGATATGGATTTTTGTATTTGCTGTAACCAACCTCAAGAGCTTCAGCAAATGTAATAAGATTGGGAACAGGGATCTAGGGGGGGAAGCAAAAATTAAAATAAATGTTTTTTCTTGCAACAGATGCAAAGTTAATCATGCAATAAATGAACCACAAATAAGTACATCATAGAATTTAGTCAACAAACAACAAAAGAAGAATTTAAAATGTAAAGGTCTAAAATCTAATATGCATTTGGAAGTCTTCACCCAGTTCTTGTAGATGTTACATCCTGCTACATACACCATGTACAGCACATGGTTACTGTACAAGAGACTTTAGAACTATCGATCAAATAGTTTTTAAGAGGTTTCTGTCTGTATGCATGGATTGCTCATATAAGAAGGGTATAACAGACAGAAGTCTAATAATAGGATTATTTCTTTTTCTTCATCAGCTTTATGTTGCCTGGGACAAGTTTTTCTTAAATCTGATAGTCTTCATTCCCTTCCTCTTATTTCCTCCAAGCAATGTGTGAAGTACAGGTACTATCTACTGCCATTTTTTTCCCCATATAATGAAATGATATTTTCCTTAAGATTTCTTTTGTTATTATTTAAGATTTTTCTTTAAAGTTTTTTCTTTATTTAAAAGCCCTGCAAGGTAAACAGTGGGACAGAAAATGGGCTTAAGCCCACTGAGCCAATAATATCGCGTACTTTCTGACTGTGCTGTTAATGGTGGCCCTGATGTGGTTCTGACTTCAAGCACCCAGAGCACTCCTGGGAAAAGCTGAGTTTGGGTTATCGATTAAGTCAAATTATTCAAACCAACTTCAAGATGAGCCAGCCTCTTCAAATGGCGCAGAAAGTTTTGCAGTGGAGAGGTTTTGAACTCTTTTGAAACTTTAGTTCAGTACTATTATAATGATAAATTTGGCACTTTGATCCAGTTTTTATCTCAGCCTTTCAAAGTTGGTTAGAAATACTCCATATTGTATTGCAACTCCGTGCACACACCACCTAAAAGCAGCCTTCTCTTTATATATCACCAAAGTTGGTTAGGAGAGGAAGGTTCAGCTGAAATCTCTGAGCAGTTTTGACCAACACACTATGAACTAGACTATGAAAAAAGTATGTAGGACTAACTACAGTTTTCTGCCTTACTGGGAATCTTTTTTTCCATCTGCCTATTTAATGCTTACAGCATTTAACTGCTCAATAGCTATGTCCCATCCCAAACTGACTCGACATGGGTCTACATAGTATTCAGTTTCTTGGGCTGCAGAAACATCTGCATGGTCTAGGTGAAGTTTCATTTAATGGAACTATTGGCATATTACAATGTTCAATTTGCTGTACTCTATGAAATTCTGCACTGCATTGTAGAATAAACACCATTTCAGACATATACTGGCTTTCTCATATTTTAAATTTGACGTACTTATCTTTGCATACATATTTTTATTAGTGGATAGTTTCTGACCTTGAAACGGCTCAAAAGGTCATATCGGGTAAACAGCTCATACATCATAAATTTCAGACTGTGCTCTCCACTTGCTTCATTTAGGGCAAATACATCAAAAGACCATTTATCAACATCCTGTATATGAAGGGAAAAGAAAAAGAGCATAAAGTTTCCATCTGTTTAAGTAGGTTTCCAACTAATCACTGGAAAAGATTTTGGGGGAAGGGGGGGGAATAAATTGTTTTTTTATTATCCAAGTCTTTCAAACTCTTCTTGTAGATAACACATTAACAACTATTTCAATATTAATGATGAAAATAGTTGTGCCAGTTATGAATAAAATACTTGTAACATGACCTATGCAACTTTGTACGCTTCATATCAAAGGTCTTAATCTTTTAAATTTAATATTCTGCGTAAAATTTTTCTGCAAAACTGATGAAGCTAATGTGAATATCTGTCGTTGAAATATGCTATTATGCAATGTCATTAACACTATAGCCATACAGCAATTTGTGAATAACACAATAGTGTTAGGCTTTCAAGGGCAAAGGTGAGGTACCACATTCTTTCTCAGGACATATCATTCTTTATTGCACATGTAGCTATAGGAACTTTACTATTATAAGAGATTGACTTTTAGGTAAACTACAGTGATGCCTTATTCACAGAAACACTATACTTGTTCCATAAGCTGCAGCTTCTTTTGTTAGTTCTATCCCAATACCGTTTCTCCTTTTTCTTTCCTAAAAAGGAAACAAATGCTGCTGTCTGAGACACTGATTACCATACCAGTGGGAGCTGATACAACCATGATTCTCACATTTTTATAAAAATTTCTATGCAAATTTTATTCTATTGCTCTAATATAACATCTAAATGAAATCAAAAATAAACAATGAGACAATAAACAGAATCATATGTTATTTGTGAATTTTTAACTATTAAATTTCTCTGTTCTGTGTGTTCAGTTCTGTAGTAGTAAATATGGCTAGGGTATGTTCAGTAGAAAAATACATTAATTTCACCCAAAAAGTCACTAAAAATAAGGACTAATACATTCAAATTCCACAACGATTAAACATATTTCACCTTAAATGTTACAATTACTTCTGCTGGGTAAGCCAAACCAACCATGCTAGAAGTTCTTCGGTACATCCTAAAAGAAAAAAATAAAATATTCAGTCATATCATTCCATTAAAAAGTATTGGAACAATTTCTCTCTCTCTCTCTCTCTTTTTTTTAATCATCTTTCATAATCTGTGAAATAATAATAAGCTCTTTGAGGGTTTGATCCCAAAGATGACATAAGTCTTTTTACGAACTTTTGAGAAAAGCCCCTCTCCTGGGGTATTATTGTTTTATGTTCATGCAGTCTTTGATACATTTTTGTGTAGAGGTTTCCAAGCTATAAAGTTAATTCCCAGAATTTTCCAAAGTCCAGAAGATTTCTTTATAAATGTAGAGGTTTCATCCAGATTTCTGTACATAAAAATACAAAGATTTAACAAGTTGAATCCTAAATCCTGGCTCAAAGATTTGCTTCAGGCTCCTCCCACCATTTCAGGGATCTTCAACAACAGACACCGTGGTTAAATGCAATACTTGCCATAATGAAAAAACAGAGCTCTCACCTTTCGACAAAAATCCCAGCCTGTACAGCATGCACAATGCTTCGGAATTTAGGCTTTTCTTCAGGTCTCCTTTTCACTATTCCCATTTCCCTCGTGAATGTAGAAGCTAACCAGTCCCGTACTTCCAGCGGGACCGAATCTGACTGGATGTTAGAGAGCTCATCCTCCGTGTCTAACAGCCTCCTACAAAAAAATTAATAAAAAGGTAACTGAGAAGATGTCAGACTGAAGCAAAAGGAGCATGGACATGTGAACAGCTAACAAAACTTAATTTAACAGGAGCAGAGGTTGTCTGTAGAATTGACTCAGTACATCACCAAATCTCTTCTCTGACAGACATACCCAGGCCTCCGGGAAGGCAAGCACAGCAGGTGTCTTCCCTCCTTCCCCTGTTCACATTCCAGAAGGTGAAAGATGCTCAAATGCAAGATATCCAAGGAAAGGCAAGTGAAGCATTTTCCACAAAGATGTTACAGCTTTGGTGGACTAATAAAGGTGGTGGACTGAAGCATAATAATGAGTTAAAAAATCCTGAGGAGAGGTTTAAAAGAGTGACTGACATGAATACCTGTAGAAAGAGGGGTTGCTGCTATAACAAAGAACACCAGTGATCCATCTGATCTATCCTCCAAAATGGTACAAAAAAAGTTTTCATACTTACATGCAAAGTAAATTATATTACACAACGACACTACGACAAATTAGTTTCAATTAACACCCAGTATACATGTTCATTGTATTATTCCAGTGCAATAGAAGTATTAATGAGAGTGAATTCCTTTCGTTTTGAGATCGATATTCCTATTGAAAGGAGGGTAACAAAATCATAACAGTAAAGATATTATACAATACTGGATTACAAGTCAGCTGTCAAAGTTCTTAATCATTTAAAAAGTTAGAAAAGCTATGTATACCTTTTGCAGAATAGAAGTATTAAAAAGAAACTTCACTTAAACAGAACTGGAGATCAATTTATTTAGAAGAAACACGTAACTAAATATTCTCCTAAAACAGACTCAATACTTCAGTTCTACACTTCTACAAACCGACCAGAAGTAGGAAAACCACTTTTTTCTTGCTATTACCTGCCCATAACACTCATTCTGCTGGGGTTTTCTGATAACCAAATCCCTTATTTATTCTGATAATAAGTTTTCCTTCATGCAATTATGCAAGAAACCCCAGAGCCAGGATGATCTGAACACATGTAAAGCATGCCACCCTTTAAAAATATTTTATTAAAATTAGTACCGATTGAATTGCAGACATTATTTGATTACATAGATCTGTTTCTCTGGTGATGTCTATCTGAAACTGCCTGAGTCTCCATGAAGTGGACACAAAGCAATGGCGGACAAAGTATTTTTAAGTGTGATTTGCTTATATGCAACTCTGTTGATTCTTCCCACTACTTGTGCACTCTCATATATTTTCAGCAGCTCTTCCACACCTTTTGTTTTCTTTGTTTCCCTTCATCACCATTTTCAAATCTTTGCCTAATCCAGGTCTTCTCTGCCATATAGAGGAACTGAGCAAAAACATGGATGATAAGGAAAACCCTGAATACCATATAGTTCAAAGGAATCCACGTGTAAAGCCAATAATATCTGAGGGAGTAAAGGATGATAGCTAGTAGGAAGCATGATGCCAGATGTGTCATATAAATTATTTGCAAACTGTGGAGCATAGTATATTTGTGCTCATCTGCCCTATTCTCAGTTTCAGCAGCTCATCTGGCTGGCAGGATATTTTGTAGGACTTTTCAACCAGGATTTAAAAAAAAAAAAAAAGTCCATAAAATTCTCCCAGTGATAACACTGCTTACTGAAAGAACAGCTGGAATGTTCCTATTTTTTAGGGACATAAAATTGTCAGGCTACAAAGGCTCTCCAATAGAGGGCACAGGAGGAGCAGAATGGACAAGAATTATGAGAATTTTCTGGCAGTGGGAAACAGGCCAGAAGTCTTAATTTGTTAAACTTAATTTGGAGGAGCAGGACTTGTGCAGAAGAAAGCGTTTGGGCAAACTGTCTTGCAAAACTGAACCAAGGCTGAGACTGCCAATAGGTCAAAAGCTACAGATTGATTTTATTCCCCCATTTAAAAACTATGTTATAGTCCACTTAAATTCCTACTAGTCTAACAGTGTTATTAAATAACCCTGGAGAGATCAGTACATTTTTAGTTCTGAGGAATACTTGGCATTTGATGTATTTGTAGTATAATCAGGAATAAACCTTAAAATCCCTAAAACATTTTTATAACTATTCAAACTGTTTAACCAAGTTCTTTTGTTCATTTTCCTGAACACTCCAGGAATTTTTCATGACACCACTCCTTTCTGATGAGAGGTGACTGAACAATGTTTTATGTGCAAGACAGAGTTTAAGTGTTGCTGTTTCCTACTCAGATAAGTAGGAAAGCAACTGTAACACAGAATTACATTGTAAGCACAATCCTTTGTGAATACCAGCTCTTACAGATCCCTCGGATCAAAACACCTTCAACATATAACCTTAGTAACTTCTCCAAAAGAATTAGTTCCTTTCAGAAGCCTAACTGAAACAACATTTAAGGAGAGGAAGCAAGGGCTAGTAATTGTCCATTTTCTACATCTTCCTGACCTTTTGAATAATATGATTCATACTGGGGAAAATTACTCATGGCATATGCATTGCTAGAAATGGTCTTTGAATAAATTAACTGACTGCCATTATTCAGTAATTACAGAGACAGGGCTTATCTATGGATCTATACAGCTGAATAGATGGATGGTTAGATGGAGCTATAATTCGATGGTAATTTTGTTTAGGAAAGGAAATAAATTAGGCTATATGTTGCACTATACATAATACACTTAATTATCACAAATTGTTAGAATCCAATATTGAACTCATTTCATAGTTCATTACTTTTGTCCACTTGTATTCATCTACTTATACTTTGATTAGAAGAAATACAGTATTTCCATTACATTGCCATGGGTGTGCATATAGATGTACACATATGCCATGTTGTGGATTCTGTGAGATACATCTTTAATTGTTCACCTTTTATTCACTGATTATGAAAACACTTCTTTGAAATAACCGAAATTTATACCATAAGATGTAAAAACTTGAAATTGTTCTATCAGTACTTTTATTTATTATTTACAAAATGCACACATATATAAATTTTACACAAAGAATCTTCAGCAGAAGTATCAGAACTCACGCACATTAACAAGAAGTACTAACAGTATTTCACTACTTACACTACAGTAGCTAAAGTTTGCTTTTCCATCCAGCTGGAATTATGTTTTGATGAGCCGTTTTTTTTTTTTAGCACAAATCTTGTTTTTATCTTGAACCATTTTGAATCTTTGCTGCTGGCTGCTATTCTATGCATGTAAATCACTGGAGTGAACTAAGTAGATGACAGAGCCCCTTTTCCTACATGCCTGTGCTTCTTGCTGTTACTACTGTTGCTCAGAACTTAACTGAAACAAAGGTTGACTTCCAGCAGATGTATTATGACATCACTCTGGTGCAACCACTGAGCATTATAACATCATCGTTGCTTTGAAAAAAATTCTACAATGCAATGTTTTCTACAATTACTGGAAAAAAAGTAACAATCAGAAGTGTATATTAAAAACATTTTTATTCTTGAGCATTTATATTACTGGTCTTTTAAAGTATATCTGCTTAGAACAGACAGCTTTTAAAAGCTTCAGTAAAATCAATGAATCAATAGGAAATTATTGGTGTTTGGGTTTTGCCTAGTGAAAGTTATTATTGTTTAGATAAAAGGAAAATATATTTATATATAATTCTGCATTCTGTAATTCTATTATGTAGACTTCTTGCTCTAACCTGCCACTTCATGAATCACAGGTGAATAGGTAAATTATTTCTATAGGTGATTATTCAGGATGCCTTTACATTAAAAAGGAGGGGGGTGAAAAAGTGTCAGAAGACAGGGTCAAGACAGAGACAAACATTGTTAAACCACTGAACTTTCTGCCAAATGTTACAGAGCTTTTTGTAATATTTTGCAATATAAAACTTTGCATAGGATCAAAAACACCATTGGAAAAATTAATGAAGAAAATAACAAGTGATCACAGATGTCAAACACAAGGATAGAACTTCTGGTTAGGGAATATTTGGAGTAGAGTGACTGCAAGATCCACAGCCTCATCCTCCAAACCAATCAGACTGAAGCTCAGAGATGGTGGGCATTTACTTTCTATATTAAAGTTACACAGTCGTTCTGTGAAGTCACCCTTGAAGTACAACTGTACCGAGATAAATCTCATTCAACTGGGAAGCACGATTTCCAATAGCCCAGTTGAATCAAATATATATTAGTATACCAAGGCACATAATTTAGTTTTTTCTTCCCTAAAACTAAGCAAAACCTAAAAACGCTAACAAACAAAAAAGCTCTAACAGCATGTGCCACAGAAAGTACTTTTTCTTCAAAACAAAGTCAGAATTTCAGCGTTACATACACTCATTTTGCCCATATATCATTAGCCTATTAAGTAGATGCAATATGTGGAATAGATATGTGTAGGAAGGAGAGGGGGAGGCTTAGGTTATTTAATTCTATTCATTCCATGAATGGAGCTGCCATTGACAGTACTGGGAATATGGTAAGATATGGCCCATGGCATTTCAGCTTAGCAATCAATTAATACTGCAGTCATAGTAACTAATAACCTGATCTTCTTGTCATAGTACCATGTTTTTCTGTCAAGAATAATTCTTCAAAATTCAAGTAGTGATAAATTCTAGCTCTTTTTTCATTTAATTAGAATTTTAAATATAGTAATGGACTAGTCAGAAGTACATTTCTTTTCCCTTAGGAATATATCAGATGTATTATGGAGGAGAAGAAAGAAAAGCAAATGAAAAAAATATTAGATAATTGCTAAGGGGGAAAAAAAAATCCATCAGTGCCAATCAGTCATTCTGCCTAACAGAGATGGTGAAAGATTTCAAAGAACACAATCATGTATTTATGGGGGCCAGGGGAAGGATTAGCTCTTTACCATTTAGCCAATTAATCAAGCTAATGATCAACCCCTTAAGAGTAAATTCACCAAAGTCCTATTGTAGGTCTAGAATGCAGAAGGCCCAAAAATACCATTCACATTTTCATCAATTATTTGTGTTGTAGTGTCTCACTACCTTCCTGAAAGAACATGAATCAATATATATAATCAATATTTACATCCTCTATAGTCCATTACAATTTCCACTTACTTCCAGTAAAAGATTCTCTTGACTTCCACTGAAGACAAATAAATTGCAGAAATGATTGTGGTACACTTTTAGTATATGAAGGTCTTTCTAAACAAACAATGCATTAACCAACACGTTGAGCTCTTTAAGTTTAGCACATTCTCAGAAGAATTGTCCTCAGATAAAGAACTATCAATTAATTACAATAAACGCCACAGACGCTGAATGAAATACAATTATTACAATGGCAGATAACTAATGGAGGAAAGGCCATCATTACTGGAAACATTCAGTTATTGATAATACTGTCTCTCAACTACGTTTTCTATTCAGAAATACAGACCTACATACCAAAGGCCATCAACAATCTTAAGATTCAGGTTAGGAAAAAAATATATACCATTTCAGGAGGATATCTGTAAACTGATGTATTTTCCTGTTTTTATTCAATTGTTTTAATGTGGTATTCTGGAAGTTCTATAGGACAGGGGCTACTGCTGGACATGACTCTCAAATAAATTAATACCAATAATTCTGCGATAGAAAAATTCAATAACTTCTGAAAAGGGACGCAGCCCATTTATTAAGTATCCTAACTGAAACAAACTGCAGAGTTTTAGTCAGAATTTAACAGATTTTCAGTAACTTTAGTTTTTTGTTTGTTTGTTTTTAAATAATTTGGTTCTGTTTTAAGCTTCCCTTTCAGAAAAGCCTTTGGCTTAGTACAAAAGATCCTGAAGGTTTATTTTAAACTTTTACACAGGTGAAATACACTGAATTAATATCAACACAATAAGCTTTTTCTCAATGGTTTCTAAGTGTCATTTATGGAATTGTTTAATGGATGAACTGAATGATTTTCTTCAAATGATGATACATTTATTACAGACAAAGCAACTTTAGGCAAAGTACATTTAACCATGGCTTGGATATGGAGGAGAGCAATACACACTCATGGCAAGCTTGTCTGATTGTGGATATTTAAGACAGATTTAACTTCATGTCATATAATTGTCATGCTTAATAATTGTCAATTCCAACCTCTCCTCTACTAAGTCATCTCAGAGAGGACTCAAAGTCCATATTTTTCATCTGGCAAATAATTACCAAATAGGGCATCCCATTCCTCTTGTTTTATCCTTGTATCACTAGAAAGATTAACCTTGAAACCACCAGGCAACAGCCTTCTCCTGCATGCAAATGTAACCAAAGTTGTGTACTGAAAGTTGCCCATGAACAGGCTGCACTGATCGTTCCTCACCTCGGGCTTTTTGGGAAACAGGGCAGAATTGCATTTAGCTGCTGGGCTGTTGCTAAGCTCCATTCATGCTCCTATTACACAGAGCTCTGTGAGCACCAGCATCTAGCCAAAATTGTGCTCCTTTGTTTTTCCTTAGACTTCATGCGACAAAGATACACATGTGCATGTTCCTATCACAAATACTTCTGTGGTGCACTCTTCAGGATCATGCTGACATTTGGTGACATGATGTTAACTCTAACTCTTGCAAGTGGCACGATCACAATTTAAAGTATTTCCCTTTTGTCTGCAATTTGAAGATCTGTTTGTCCCTGTTTGAAGTCTGTCGACAGCAGAAATATTTGGTGCATTACTGGAGCAGTGCACTGGAAATTCAGTATGGTCCGAGGTGTTTATTATAACAGCAGTCAGAAAGATTGGGTTTAATGACCTCCTTCTTCACTAATATTATACAGACCAGAATGTGTACATTATTTTAATATGAGCTTTTTCTCAAGGACTGTGTTCACCGTTATAGTATCATTGAAATACCTTCAATGTTTCCAAATCTCTCACGCAAACCGCTGACATATATTCTTACAACACCACTTAACCTTAATGAGATTTCCTTTCTGCTTCAAGAATGTGGCAATAACTTGTATCTGTTATTTTTTCTCGTTGAATCAAACAAAGATGCTCAAAGCAATTGCTAGTTACATACAACAGATCTAATTCATATATTATGGAAACAAGGTCTCTTCTGAGTCAAAAGTTTTCAGAAAGTTAAAGCCTTTTAGAAGGGCGTTATACAGTCTAAAACAAACTACTGTCTATGTGTGTAATTGAAATGGCACAGATAAATATCTTCCTGAAAACTAGTCTATTTTATAAAATATTAAAGCGCTTAAAAAGTGTAAAATAAGACCATGATTGGAACAAAATATTCTGACTTTATCCAGAACAACTTAAAAATGTTTGCCACAAGAAGTTTAAACTTTCAGGTTTTTTTGGCTTTTGAATGCTTTTTTTTTTTTTTTTTTTTTTAAATCTTGTAATTTCCATCCACATTTTATTTGACTTATTTTCTTCTCACTTAGCATGAATAAAGAGCTGTGTTTACAAGGAATGGAACAGCTGTCCTAACTGAATTATCAGGCTGTATTTATTTCCTGTTTGACTCTAAAAATCCTTCTTCCACTACCTCAGGCCAAGTGTCAGGTACTAACGGAGAAAATTCTGCAAGACTTGTCAGAATTATTTATAACACCTATTGAGTAAGTTTGAACTTCTTCCACAGAGGAGATCTGCCGAGGGGCTGGAATTGTGAGAGGTTCTCTGATTATTCTCAGCTGACAATGAACCTCCGCTTCAGCAACCGAAGTGCTAGTTTTCTTTCAAGAAAGCATTTAGTGTGGCTCACAATTATTCAGTACCGAGAGATGCAACAGTCCTACAAAGCGCTCTTTAAAGAAGCTTGCTAATTAACACGGGGCCACAGATAATTAAGCTCAGAGGAAAGCAGCACTTATGTATATCTGATTTCTCTGTGCTTTCCAACTTCCCATCAGCTCAGAACCCTTCACATGGTATATTGACAATCACTACCCCAAACCAATTTTTCATAATTTTGGAACATTATTACTAGTTTCTGGCTAGTTTCTAAGGAATCTGCTCTCAGAACTCCATAAATAAAACCTGTTGTGTTATTTCTCTGCCTTTTTCCCAACCAACTGCCTATATTTTTAGAAGGAGCTTGTATGGATATGAGTATGTGTACCTAGTTTTTAAAAATGCTGTCTTATTCTCAGATTAAAGGCTATGGTGCAGAGCAACAGACAGAAGGAAAGTAAGAGAACCTGAGAAAGATACTTTTTACTTGGCTAAAGAGTTTGAGTTCTATAGCCCATTTGCAGCTGCTGGTTGCATGCTAAATAAAGATTCAAGGTGCTGTGAGATTACACATTTGCATGTATTTGCACGTGCACACACAACCAAATGCATCAAATCTCAAATAAAGGAAGAGCATACAGAAAAAAAAAAATGGCTCTCTCCTACTGTAAGAAGTTGGAACAGATCACTGAGAAAAGCTCAGCCTTATAAAAAGTGTTTTTGCTAGACTAATGCCTGAGATTTCATTTTTAAATAGTACCAATCATTCCCCAAAGTTGTGGAAGAGGCCAGCATCCTCCTTGATCCTTGGCTATGTTACTGAACATGCTCTGCGAGATACCTACTTGTCTCTCTTTACTGACCTTAGTTTTGATTTACCCTTTTGCTTTGTTCATCTCTGTGCCTCTGCAGAACAGCAGAACATCCTTCAAGAGAATGGGGGTGGGACGACCGGTCCACATGTGGCTGAGCAAGCACCAGCTGTGGTTACGCTGCATGTCAACCTCTGACTTCAGCCAAGGTTTGCACCCTAATTCTCCTTTCATTCAGTAGTTAAGCTCCTAATGAGAGGATGCATTCCTGTACTTTTCTTCTCTATCCCAGGCCTTGAAGCCTGCTGAGATACTTCCAGATTAGAAGTATTCCCTGCAATAAATTTTATTATGCTGTTTAATAGGGTGTAAATCATAATGGAAAGGTGCATTAGATGGTTGCTCCTAACCAACTTTTTGTTCATTACTATTCCTAATCTGACTGTAGAGATATTTAGGAGGGCTTTCTCTCAGCTAATATTGAGGTCTGTCTCCCAGAAAGCTGGGGAAGAAGAGAACACCACAGACAGGACCCAGTTTTAGGTGGCTGGTTGAAGCTGAGGTCTTGCTCTGCTTGGATAAGTAAGCAGTGGGTCAGTAAATTCATCAGGACAAAACTCAGGACTCAAGCATGGGCTTAAAATAGAAAGCATGGGTATTTTCATGTGAGTTGAAGGTACTCTGTACTGAACTTCTGGTCCTAAGCATGCAATACTTTGTACAACCAGACATCATTGCATTTTCTATCTTGTAAGTCAAATCTCAGGAACTATTATATCCCATGAAGGATGCAACTTCCTTCTGAGACCTAGTCAATAAAAGTAATCAGTACTCAGTTTTCTCACTGCTCTGCTAGGTGTATTAATTATTATCACTATGTGCTGTTGCAATTACTTTTATCAATACAACAATCCACGTATAAGAAAACTTGCAGAAGTCAGTTGAACTTTGCAACATATAGAAGTGCATATTCAGGCTCAGCAGGAACGGGCCATTCTGTTTATGATCTAAACTATTATTTCTAATCTTCTAATGGGTATGGTTAACCCAGTTCCAGACTCCTGACAGCAGTAGCTCTATGTAGGACAGAGAACTTGTATTCTTTGGTAGGAAAAAGGACAAATATAACCACACAAGCTAACTCTAGCCTCAATCGCAATTTGACTTGTTACACTGCTTTTCTTCCTTAAGAATTAACTTCCCAGAGGCTGGAGAGAATTTATCTGTGTGTTTATCTTTAAATGTATTAGCACAGATTTAGACTACAGAATACTGCTCGTGCTAAAGTGTAATTACCTTTGCAGTTTGCCATTCAAAAGAGGTTACTATGAAAGTATCAGTAGAGACTACAGTCTCACTCTGCCACATAAGTATCTTAATTTACAACTTGTTTTTAATGAGGAAGTGTCAAAATGTAAAACAACACTATACATAATATTTTACAACTAAGAAGTGGAGGCTCTGCCTGTATTCTTACCACAAATTTAACGCAAAGACCACCAGGTCTAAACAGTGCACCACTCTAAGTCTGAATCTAATGCGTTAGTCCAGACTGAAAACAAATTCAAACAGTATAAACCAAAATGAAGAATATGGGGTATAAAGTGCAAAACACGATAAAGGGAGTTAAAGTTGAAAAATAGGTTTCATTAGTTACTTCATTTTTAACTATTACTCATAGCATAAGTAACACGGGCAGGGAAATTTGCTTTATATGTCTACATATACTTCAGAAATACAGCCATAGATATGGAAGGAGATACATAAAGTATATGTCTAATGCATATTTATATAGTGAATGATACCAAAATTTGGTAGGTTTATGAGCTCAGTTTGAGGTTGCATTGGAGAAGAGAAGTATACAATAAATTAGAACAAAAACAGACACCTGTCACAGGTTTAATTTCCTTTCTGACTGAGTGGAGTGAAAAATCAGATTGTTCTGCAAAACATTGGATGTAATAAATAAATGAGACCAAACGTTGTGCATTGAGCCAGAAAAGTGCAAAAGCTTAATTAATATATCAAAACAGAATTTTTGAAAATACCTAAATAGTCACCCTTATGAGATCATAATACCCCTAGGGTTAAGAAAATAATCTGAGGACTACAAAAATCTTCTAAACCAGTATAAAATTATGTATAATTATTTTCATTTGGGCAGTTTAATAGCCCTGCCATTACGTCCTATGAGGGCAATTAGCTTAAAGATTTTCTCATGGTAAAAAATAATGCACCTGGTGCTGCTGAAGACTACGTATTGCAGGTGTACCTGTTTTCCCTGTGTATGAAATTTCTGTTACTTTTCTTGATGTTCCCACATAGAGCAAGAAAGACCTGATTCCTCATAATAATACTGTTTCCACAGAGGCCTCATTTTAGAAACTAAGTAAATTTCACATTGTTTTCATAGTCCTGGTGCTACTACTTGGAAAGAGCCATGAGTAGTGTACCCATTTAACCACAGTGCTTGGGAGGTGCAGGGAAGGGGTAATCATCAGCATGTTATGTCCTTGCCCCAGCTGACTGTGCATTTACGGCACAGCTCCCATGGTTGTTAACACAAAATACATGGTGAAGCACTGATCACTGGTGGTTTTACAGTATTGTGTGATGCAGAGGTGAGGACCTAGATCTTCCAAAGCTTTCTGAGAACTTGAGCTGTGTCAACAGAATTTACATTCAGAACTATTACTGGAAAATAAAATGTTATGGTGCTATTGTGGTAATATGAGCCTGAAGTTTGCTGATCATTTCTTCCTACGTCTCCCTAAGGAACTTTATCAATTTACCTACAAATACAACTACAAAGTAATTTCAATCCACAAACCAACCCTTGATTCAATACAAAAGAAGCTTGATTAACTTAAATCAGTGAGCAAAACTGAAATAAATATATCCACAGTGGCATATAACCTGATTTAACTACCAGTATTTTTAAATATTCAATTTAATTTCATGCAGTTTTCTCACAAGACCCAGGTGCCTTGGAACTCACACAAGGTGGTTTGCCCAGGTCTGTTCAGTTCAGCTTAATTTAACTGAGTTTGTAAGTTTCAAAGTCACTGAGATTTCTAATGTTTTTCAAGTTGTGCATTTAACTTGGGATCACTAACAACACGTCTGACAGTGTCCCTAAGAACAGTATTGTGGCTGACAGGCTGCTCAGGAAGTCTCCTTGCTTACCACAGTTTTATCATCTTTTACAGAACCGGACATGCGTTAACTCTAAGAGGAGGACAACAGTATAAGTGATTCTGCCAACCTAGCCTGTAGTATAATCTGGGAAAAACAGAGTATTGGTACCAGCTTCATTTGCTATTGATTTCATCCTTCTATTTCCAAATGGGTAGGCTTTCTATTGCCCAATAGTAGATGCTCCAAATTACAGACTGGCAAGGTTTGATGTATGAATCATACACATCAAAGGAAAGGAAACAGGAAAAAGTTAGAGCTGTAGTTTAAGTAATGTATCAAATTTTCATACTTGCAAGAAGAGAGAGAATGAGATAGTTAGGTCCATGCAATAATTAGTATGATGGCAGAATTCCTAAATGTCATATGGAACCTAGACTAGACATAGACTGCATGCTCCAGCAGTACCGAAGGTTTGGCAGACAATTTTACGAGAACATTCTGCTTAGAAAAAAAACTTTAAGAGGCCAGCACATTGAAATAAAAACTGTAAGTTAGCTAGTTAACATCAATTATAGTACATATCTTAAAATTCTTTCAAGAAGCCACATACTTAGAACTTCTAATTTCATTGAAGTCAACCCACATTAAATATGATTGCCAGTAATACTGCCAGTAACAATAATCATAAACAAAGCATCAAATACTATAAAACAAATCACAGCTTTTCATGAATTTATGTATTTAGGGGCCAGATTATTATATCCTGACTCATCTCTGTGAGCATTTCATTCCCAGACAGCTCATTTTTTTCTGTGATACAGTCCTCAGCATGATTATCAATAAACGGCCTTTGGGGGAAAGAAAGTCCATCACCCATCCTTCAGAAAATACTTATGACTTTATACCATGAACATTTGACAAGTGAGGGAGACAACAACTGAGCGAACCCTCCAGACAGTTATATCTGACCTTCAGAATCTCACTTGCTTTAACCTTGTCGCTAAGAGACCCAAAAGCCACTTATTGTTCTTCTGATTTGCAGAGACCTTCAGCTCACACCAGTTACAACTGCATGCAAAGACTGTATTTCTAAAATGTGATTCCCAACATTCCTTCCTTTTTTAAACTAAAATGGTTTTAAACTAAAAGAAGGTAGGTTTAGATTAGATATTGGGAAGAAATTCTTTACTGTGAGGGTGGTGAGGCACTGGAACAGGTTGCCCAGAGAAGTTGTGGATGCCCCATCCCTGGAAGCTTTTAAGGCCAGGTTGGATGGGGCTTTGGGCAACCTGGTCTAGTGGGAGGTGTCCCAGACCATGGCAGGGGCATTGGAACTAGATGATGATCTTTAAGGTTCTTTCCAACCCAGACCATTCTATGATTCTATTCTTCTCTCAGACTTACCTGGTTTCATCAATATAAACTGCCTCCAGCACAGACGCTGCATATTCAATGTTCTTTTTTAAATCCACCACATTAATGTCACCCTTCTCCAGTTGCTTCACCAAGCATCGTAATCTGTGAAAAAGAAAATAAAAATATCAGTGCAATGCTTATATCAAATTTTAGCAACAGCATTTTCTATCTGGAGTATTGGAAGCAATGCAATAGCCACTGTAGAGGAAAGAGACCTTCAATGCATCTCTTGTCTTTAAAAAAGTCTGGATTTAGAACACACATAATGATCAATTGTCCATTTTTACAGCTTGCCAAATTTGTAAGATCTATTAAGAAAAGTCAGAGTGGACTCAATAACTATGATCAGAGCTATTTTATATTAATTTGTGACAGTGCTATGATGCCTGAGTCTATAATTTTGTTTAAATAATAAACAAAACTTTGCAAGTTGTCATACTATGATTTTTCTGTGCTTAGACAGTCAATTATATTTTTAATATCCAGTACCTACAGTCTTTGTTTCATGTTAATGTCTTCATTTTTTATTTGAGTCTCCAGTATGTTTTTGCTGCAGAATATGTGTTAGAATGAGCTAATGTGGAGCTCCATTGCCTCTCTGTTTACAAAGAATTCATCATTATACCAGAAGAAAGGTGGTGCCTATGGCATTAGAAAAATCCAAATATTTTCCCAAGTGTGCTTTTGCTTTTAGTTTTGAGAACATTCTTTTACATTACAAACACGGATACGCCCAAAAGAGATTTTGTAATGCATCAACTCATGCCTCTGTAGCAACACACTTACACAGATAAACTACTCAAACGCCAGATTCCTCCCAAACTCTTTGATGAGAAGAACACTTCTGACACTGCTCAGTTTAAACATATGGAGAAGTCACAGTGCTGTAGTGAAATAAAAATTTATCAGCAACTGTGTAGAGCTGTGACTAAATGGATGTTTAAAGAAGCATGGCTACTTTTCTTCTTTCTGTGCTATGTCTCTGAGCTGAAATGATCTGCAGTTTTTATCATGCAAGACAGATTTTTGTAATTAAACATACATCATTATTTTAAAAATTTACATGAAATAATCTTTTTTATGTGTATGAAATGTGAAAAAATGTGTGAAACAAGCAGTTTGTTTAAAAGTGGGTTGAAATTAAGTCAGCACCAGATGACTTTATTTTCAAAAAAAAATCTGACATGAAAAATACTATAATATAAAAATAATATAAACAATTTAAAAATTCACAGAAATAATGAATAAATGAATAGAAATAATAAATAGGTAAATGAAATTATGACAGTCTGATGTCCATTTATTTTTATTAGGCATATAAAATATTTTATTTGAGCCAATTAAAATGTATGAATTTTAAAAAATGAAGCAATGTTTGGAACAAAACTCTCATAAACTTGGAAAGTATTGTTCCGTCATAAAATCACCTTCATGTTTTTCCCATACATTTATTTGAACTTAAGCATAATTACGTCCAAGCCTGCACGGATAATTTTAGCAAATGGATTTTCAAAAGACCAGCTTCCTTACTTCTCCAAAGTCTTAATTCAATTGACATTAGTACAGAACATAACACAAATAGGGCTCTTAGCAACCATAATTACTTGGTATTTTACACAGTGCATTGCATATAAATGGAACGGGAAATTTAGAGTTAAAACTTTTTCTCAGAGAAGTGAGGTGGGTGGCTGAAATACTGTGGGAGTGCATCTCCTACACAGAAACAACTGTATGCGTGAGGAGGCATTTCCAGGACATAATTCCCTCCAGTCCAGAGCACCTATAGACTGAAGCTAATTCAGTGAGTAGACGTTCAGCTAGCAGTACTCAGCACACGCACAGTAACCGTCCCAAGAGGGCTGCTCCTCAGTAATGCGCACGCACACACACCCTCCTGAGCACCAGTGCCAAAACGTCCAGGTGAGGCTGGCAGCACCACTGCCACGACTTGCCATATCTGCAGAGCAGTTTCACCACTAGCACTGTTCCCTTAGTGCTTGACTGAAAGTATCTTGGAATTGCACTTTCCAAGGTGGAAGGGTGAACAGATTCAAAAATGCAACACTTTGGGAAAGCCAGGCTACAGTACAACAATCGCGGTTCAACATGGCTTCAAACCCTGTGATTTCCAGTAGTTTTTTAGCTCTTATCTATATGGATCTACGTTTCCTTAGGGCATAGATCAAATGACAGATGCGTGGAATCATTTTTACGCTAGCAGGAGGAAAGGAGACCCTGAGGGAGCTGGTAAGCCCTGATGACCTTGCAATATCTTACTGCACAGGTGGCAGTCAGCTGATACAACTTGCCCTGTAGTTATCGTTCTTACTCTAGGAGGAATGCAGAACAGAATAATGGACTGGGCAATTTGGAAAAGCTGCTCAGGCAAAGTAAAAGTGATACTGAAGAGGTTACAGAGCCACAAAAAGACAAAACCTGTACAATTCAGCACTGACTAGTGACCTTGTCACCTCACGTTTTTGCAGGTATGTCCTCAAGAGTGTCTGCCCACTGCAGAGAGCTGACCCACTGCAGCTCTGTCATAGAACCACAGGACAATTTGGGTTGGAAGGGACCTCCACCTGGTCCAAGCCCTTGCTCAGAGCAGGGCCAACCTCAAAGTTAGATGCAACTTCAAAGTTAGATCAAATTGCATTGGGTCTTTTCCACTTGAGTTTGGAATATCCGCAAGCATGGAGATTCCACAAACTCTGTGGGCAACCAGTTTCAGTATTTAACAAGCCTCACTGTGGATTACTTTTTCCCCCAGTATCTAATTGGAATGTCCTTTGTGGCAACTTGTGCCCAGCAGCCCTCATCCTTTGCTGTACACCTCCAAGAAAAGCCTGGCTCCATCTGTGGTATAACTTCCCACCAGCAAGCTAGAGACAGCAATAAAACCCCTCCATAGTGGTTCTGATCAGACACTTGGGAATTCTGTCTCGTAATACTCATGAGGACTACCCCATAGTTAGAAAAATGGACTTCCTAAGCAGCAACATTAATTAAGTGGGTTATAACAGTATATGAACCGTCTGTATGCACACAAAATACTGTGCTTTAAAGGAAAATGGCCAAAGATTTTAAAAGAGGACATTTCAGTAATGTGGGAAGAAAAAAAGTAGAAGTAAAATAATAGTATTTTTGCTAAAGAACAAATATATCAATTTATAAAACAAAACAGCAAGCGCTGAAATACTTATAGCCCAGCATTCTGCAAGACAAAAAAAGATTTGTAAAAAGGAGGAAGGAAAAGAGCTAAAAACTAATGATTACTGCAGCTGTATTGGACAGAATTGTTTTTTATTTGTTTTTGTTGAATTAAGTGTAATAAATGGAAAAGAAACATGAGAAATACGATTAGAAAACCTGATATGCTACTTAAAATTGGAACTATTGGTATGGTTCTGCCAGTGAACCGTGCTATTAAGAAACAATAAACAGCAACAAGAAAAAACTGGAGGGGCTAATAACTGTGAAATAGAAAAATGAACTATTTAGTGGTAAAAAGAAAACTGCATGCAGAGCTAATATGACACTACATGAAATAAATGGATTTGTGGAGAAAAAAAAGAGAGCTTATTTCTCTCAGGACAACTGTCAACAACATTTTAAAACTAGCAGTCCCAGTTTGTAAGGGTGAAAGAGACATCTGTAAGTAATAAAGGGAATGGGTGGAGAACCATCTTCTGTCGTACTGGGTAAACACCATTAACAGCACTGTGGTATTAAAAAAATTTACTGGACAATCCAAGCTCTGCTCCCACCTACCTTTGATAGCACTGCATGTGAGGTGAGCAGGAGCAGCAGCAGAGGCAGTGCTTGCCCAGCCGTCACCCCCCTGCATCTGACACCTCTGCCCAGCTGTGGGCAATAAGCTCTGAGGGCCAGACAGCAACACAGGCAAAGCAGGAGAAAATGAAGATTTGATTGGGAGCAGAAATTGTATGCTCTTGATTAACAGTATCAAAACCAGGACTCAGTTGTCCCGTCCTTCCCCATTAAAATTTTCTCCTTCCCCAGTGTTTGAATTAAAGTTTTGAGAAACTGTAACTTTCAGGGGTTACACCAGATTAACTGAGGACAGGTTTTAGGTTATTTGAGAAGGCTTCCTATGACAGTTTCAGAAACAAAGAGGGAAAAAGGAAGATAAGGAATCAATGATTAAAAAGGCTTTTTGCAATGTTTTCATGACAAAATGTTTTCTTCTATGGAATCAAGCATTCAGGAAGTACAGAGAAATATAGATGGAAATACTGAAAAACCATCCTAAACACGGATTGAAAAGATTACAAAGAAAGGTGCCAGGGAAAGGCTTATTAAGAAGGGAGATTGTTAGGTAGAGAGGCAAATGACAATTTCAATTTCAGATTTTAAAGACTGCCTCTTCCTTTTCCAAGAGAAAATTATCAACGATCACTGAGAATAAATGAGAGTCAAAGGTTCAGCTTAGCAGTCTTCAAGAACCAGAGGAAGAAAATTGAACCTGAAATTAACTTCCAAACCTGACAGAATCCCCAGTGTCTGTCTTCCCAAAGATGGCCCTGATCTGCCAGCTGATCCTCCCCACCAGCAAGCACTGTAAAGACACAGCTTTCTAACTTGCACATCTGGACTTAACTTAAAACTGTTTTGAAAACTTTGCACAAAATAGCTGGCTTTTGCAACAGATCCTATTAAAGGGGAAGTGAAGTAAACTGTAAAAAGTAAACCATAAATAAACCCTGTTTCCTATTACTTTTTGAAATTAATGGAAGTCACTGTTGAAGGATGGACAATGAATACACCAGTAATTATTTGAAAATAAAATATGCTAATTAATAATAATATGCTAAAAATGCTAATTTCAGGGAAAAAAAGTTATTTGTATTAATATTCAATAATCGCAATGCTAGTTTAAAAATTGTGTTGGTTAAGTCAACTACAATTACAACTTGTAAATTATTATGTTCCCCTGAATCAGTCGAGAAAATCCTTGCTGTGTGCCAAATGTATTAATTCCTTGAAAATATGATGAGCAAGTACTGACAACATACTAAAAACAGTAAGGACAGAAGAAATGATTACTTTCTTGTAAACAGTAATTTCATGTTTTGTTTAGACAATTTAATATTGACTAAGAAAATTAGGTCGGTAATCATAATTGTTATTATACAAGTGATTTGACCCTCTAAATGATCATTACAAACTAAATGGGCTGGTATGCAATCTGAAATTAAAAGTAAGGAGGAGGAAAGTATCCATATTCTGATGATCTGGTTGGTTACAGTTTAAACACCAGAAGTTTTTAAAAACTTCGGAGAAGTGGGAAATTTTCCTCTGAAAAATTAAACTGGAAAATTAAAACTGGAAGCCAATTTAGCTACCTGTAGTGATACTTGTAATAATCACCTGAATAATTTTCATAAGCCATAGAAACCCTTGCTCACCCAATAGTTCTTCAGCTTTCAAAGGCAGAAGTCACATCCTCATTCAAACATGAACACTCCGAAAAAGTGCCAATATCCAGCAGCTCCACAGCATTAATGATGGAAAGTTCGGCTCATTTATTTAAAACAACCCACTCCCAGAATCCAAGTAGTAGGACATGCTTGCACATTTAAGATTCAGGAAAATAGTTTGATTAGGGAAAATCCAAAATGGAAATGGCAAAACTTCATCTTGGAAAAGTCACAACAAATAAAACATTACTATTCCAATTGGATTCTAAAATTTGTTACGTAAATTCACCAAATTATTTATATGTGACTCAGTATTATTTGAATATTATATTTTTCTAAGAACATGCATGTACAAAATAAATCTATATCTAAATAACCCAGTCCTTCTGACAAATACTTAAAAATGACATAGATCAGAAATAAAAAACAAATTGTAATAATAACAATCAACCATGTACAAAGTCCTTGCTTTACTTCTTCAAGTCAAAAATCATAATAACATAAGGATTACTAGAAATCTTTTATCATGATAGTGAAGGCTATAATTTCCTTTCTGCTTGTTTTCTGCAAGATGGGAGATAAATATTGTCTCCCATAAATATGAAACAGGAAAATCACAGATACAGTCGTATCTGGATATAGTTGTAATATTTTTAATACATGGCTATGAAACACTACATCACATAAATGGATGAGAAGCAGTGGGAAAATATCCAAAATATGCTAATAAAGATTCAGGAATGATCCTTTTGGGTAGCCACTCCTGTTCCCCCACTCCCACCTGCAGTTACAACATGGCCAACTAACATTGCTTCAAAATGACTAACCTCTACTTCGAGGTTTTTTACACTATGGTAGGAAAAAACGTGCTGACATGGGAACATTTTGCCAGTCAAGGCAGAGCCCACTACGTCAATGGAGAACAAGGATTAGAACTGATGCCTCCTTACTCAGACCATGATGTGCGTTTCACTTCTCTGAAACCATAACAATGCAGTTTTAAATGCAGTTACCTAATATTTCTTCTAATTAGAGGTGCTGTGTCTCAACAAATTCTGATACTGAGAAATGCAAGAAAGATATATATTTTTGGTGCTGCAAATGTGTTTTATGAAACTACTTCTCAGTCACTCCCGTGTCTGAGCATATGCACAGGAAGCCTTGTGGTTGCTAAGGGTTTCACGAATCACAATTCATTTTGTGATTATTTTAAGCACTATGAGTGGTACACACTGATCTGTAATTATGATTCAGTCATTGGAAAATAAATATTGAATATGCTGGTAATTCAGCCAACATTTTGATATAACAAAACTTCAAACCCATGTTGAAGAATTAAAATAGAAATTCTGCAGCTATATAACACACACTGAAAGCTATACTTTCTTAATGAAAAAATACATTTTCATAGTGATAGAATTGCCTTGGCTATTTAAACACTGATCGTGTTTATGCAAGATGAAGTGGTTTCCTTCAGGCAGGCATTGTCTGTTAGGTTTCTGTTCATTTTACCTTACTCACTCTATACATTTTCATAGTAATACCATGAAAATACTATCCTTTGGGTCTCATTTAGTATCAGGGTCAAGAGTGTTTAAAGGCTTAATCAAAATTTAGTCAAAATTCCGAAGTTTTCTTTAGCATCGAGCTGAAATCACACAAAGCAAAAGAGTTGTTGTTTCCACCTGAAATCATAAACCAATCCAAGCTCTCTGAAGCATTTTTGAATTTTTGCATAATTCTCTAGAAACCTGATCAAACATGTTGCAAGTGCCGGAGATGTCTCAGTAATTCTAAAGTCTGCTGTTCGCAGCTCTGTAACCTTTCACCATCATCTTCATCACCTGGAGAAAAGCTCCAGAGAAGGAGGCTCATCTGGGATCCTCTCTCTCTCTCTCTCTCTCCCCTCTCCCCCTCTCCCCCTATCTCCCTCCCTCTCCCCATCATTCCCCGAAAGTAACTCTTACCATTAGAGTCAATGTGAACTTGTCTCAGCTCCCTTTGTGCACGCCAAAGATATAGAATGAAACCAGTTCCAGAGAAGCATTATGCATCTTTCAAACATTTCTCTCTCTTTCACCAATGATTCACCATTAATTCTAATTTGGTTCCTCTGCTCAATTGCTTTCCAGGTTACAACTTCATGAAATCCCCAAACTTCAAATAACTTAACATGTACACACATTCAAGTGTTTCCTCTGTTGTCTGTTAGATCCAACCAGTAACCAACAAGTCTGCCCTTACCCTAAACTCTATGAGTATTTTTACTGTCTCAATTTCCATTTTCACTATCTCATATTCCCACTTCACAATCAATCCCTGAAATCAAAGACAAATAAGACATAATCTATCAGACTGATTTGTACATAACAATTTATCCTTTGAATTGCTTTTGGTAAATCTTTATTTTTGTCTGAAGATTGATATTTGATCTACAAGGTTCCCCTGGATTGTATATACATTATATAGACTGCTAGCTAAAGCTATTTAATCTTGAAGTTGACAAATACTTGAACAGTCTGTATATCTCAAAGTCCTCATCATAATCTAGCTAAATTCACTATCAACAACAAACTGGGAAATCAAATGTAAACTCATCACCTGCCAAAAATCATGCTTGAACATGATGGAAGACTTTCAGAAAGTCTTACTTGCTGAAGGTAATGCAATAAACTCACAGAAAAGGCACATGTTCTTTATTCCCCATAGACATTTAAAAAGCTTTATTTTTCCTGCAGACAGCAGTTTTGAGCATAGTGATCAAAGAAGCTGCTAAGAGGCAGAAGTTAAGCCTCTAAATCTTACAAAGCAGTCCCCTGCATTCTTTTGAAAAACAGTTTCATGGCAGAAGAAGGATATTTCCAAATAGATTACCTCACAGAGATGTCCCTCTCATCACATTCGTGTGTTGGCTCTACATTCCAGCACAAAATTTTTATCCAAATCTCTGTAACACTGGAAATCATCAGCGGAGTGCAGACCTGGCACAGCCCACTGTCTGTGCTTCAGAGGAGCTCTGTTAGCCCTACCTCACAGCAGCTCTTCATGGCAACTGCATCTCACGTACCTGTAAGAAAGATCATGACCTGCTTCTGACCCATGGATGGTCACAGAGTCATAGGATAGAAGATGTCTGTTGGTTTAAAAGAGTTTCTACTAGAAAGCATTTCTCCAGATAATAGTATTATGCCACAATCCCTCTCCTTCACATGATCCAGACCGTTTTAATATGATCTTCACGCACCAAATATTTGATGTCATAACACAACCCAGAGCATGGCATCTCTCATATCAGCAGTTGGATAAATTCAATGGTCTGAAAATACTTGTCTTCTCCCTGGTTCTGAACTCTTATGTTCGCTATCTGCTACATCGCTACATCGTACTGCTAGAAAGTATATTTTGTTTTAGTTATTCTTGAAACTCATAGATGTGATAGTATCTCCTCATGCAGTGGTATCTTATCGTCTTAGCAAATATCACAGAATGATAAGGGTTTGGAAATGGATCTCTCATTACTCTTTTATTCTCTCCTCTCATTCACCCTGAAGTCATTAGCATAGAGGGGCTGGTACGCCCATGCTGAACCAGTATGCTGAATATCTCTTTCATTCCTCAGGATCAGAAAATCTGGGTTGAAGAATGTTGATACTCATCCTTTAAAAACAGCATGCAAAGAGGCAGAAAGTCCTTTTAGAAATGTTAAGAACAAGCTATCATGTAAAAAGCCAACTGGTGTTCTTTCATTTAAGACCACATTAACCAGAATTGGTAACCTTTTACTGAAAAAATTTTCTAGACTACTAAGAAGAAGATATGCTACTGTCATTATAAACGCTTTTGAAAGTTTTTTTTGGTGCAATTTCTGTGATTGTTAAGGGCAGAAGTTTGGTAAGTACTAGGCACTAAAAACAACATCATAACCCAATGATCGAAGAATCTTCACCTATGACACTTACATATCCTTTCTTCTCCCCGATAAAGTCAAGTATGAGCAAACAGCCCAGGAAATTTCCTTCACTAACATTAAAATAACACTTTGTTCTGTTACTTCTCTATGAAATCAAACTGTGTTAAATGAAACATATTCTGCATAGACTTAACGTCTTGATTTCTCGAAGATAACAGTTAGAACCAGGACAGAATTTCCCTGCTGAATACCACAGGAGAACATCTATAAATGTGGCCAAATCTTTACAGCTAACACTTCTGGCAACATTTAAATTTGTTTGTATACGCAGTTATGCTATCAGGGTAGCTGGTTCAGCTGGCTGAGCTGGACCAGTCCGTGTGACCATGCCTTCAACACAAACATAAACCTACTTCAGGTCAAGCTTTAACTTGCCATTCGGTTGAGAAGAAGTCCTATGTTCCTACATTTAATTAAACTTAAGTGCTTGAAGGACCAGAATATAAAGGTTATACTTTTAATATATTAGATAATTATGCCTTCTGGACAGGATGACAGAGTCAAATTCTTTTGAATTCTGGTTTTAAAGTATATCGTGACAAACAAAGCACAGATCTCTATTTATTGGGAAATAATTGTAAAATATAAAAAAAAATACAAATATTTTCATTATGAACTATCACGGACTATTGAATAAAGTACTACAATCATTTACAAGTCACATAGTCTGCCTAAAATGTTATAGAAAACATACCAGCACCTTAATCCAGATGTCTTTTTTACTGAATAATTAACAGCTTCAATACATCTATTTTCAATAAAAGATTTTTTCATTCAAAAGACAGAGAAGACACAAATGCTTTAGCACAACAGCTGTAGTAATTACAGTACAATTTTGCTGTAAAATCATTACCATCTCAGTGGTTCTGAAGAAAGGATGGAGTACATGTAACGTATATAACAATGTAAAAATATGAATAGGGGTTTTATTTAAAACTGTAATACTGCAATTAAAATGAAGAAAAGAGAGAAAAAAAAAAGTAGGAAATGCTAGAATCCAGCACTCTATGTAATGTGTGAAACTAACTTCTGGCATTTGGAATTGCTAAAAATAAATGTTCTGCTGAAGAATTGCCAAATCAAAGTACTTCAAAGTAGATCTTGGTAATGAGAAGTAGAACATCAGAAAAGCTTAAACACACTTGAGAGCTGTATAAACGTTTAAAAGAGGAAAGAATCAAGCAGATGAAGTTTCCCCTATATTCTTTAAGTAGGATGAAATGTAACATGACCATTTTTATGTGAGCTTGATTTAGAGCTTGTCTCCATGAGAAAATAAATTTGAATTAAGGTCAGGTGTGAAACTGAAATTCACTATTTCTCCTTGAATAGCTCCATCTTTGAATACTTCAGGATGAGTAGAACTAAACAGAAACAAGTCCCTGGAACTCGTCAGGAAGATTATTTCCAAAAAAAAAAAAAAAAAAGTTATTCTTGAACAACAAAACTTTCAACCCATTATCCAGTATATAGTATATGGGCAATCTGCATATTGGCTTTGGTTCTACAAGCAGTTGTGACAGGAACTGTAGCAAAATAAATTAAAAAAATCATTTGTAGTCAATGCTTGGTACACAGCTGACATTTTTCTCAGCCTGGGAAGTGCTTGACACCTCCATATGCAAGGTTCAGGCTTTGTACATCTGGGAAGGTAAACTGGATTAGAGACTGGTGCTAAGGCTTTAGTTGCCGGTGTTTCCTTTGCCTTAATGCATGCTACTGGTAACAATCTGCCCTATTCCTTCTGCTCCTGCCTGCCCTTATTTAACGAAAACAGCCCAATAAACTGTGAGAGCATTATGCAGAGAGTAGCCTGCCCATATTTAACGAAAACAGCCCAATAAACTGTGAGAGCATTATGTAGAGAGTAGCAAACTGCAGCCTGGCTCTCATTTACAAGATACCATGATGGCAGAGGCCACTATCCTTTCCATAGAATTGCTGAGCTTTTTCTCTACTGCATTCAGGACTTTGATTAATTTGGGTCTTTGTTCTTATATATCCCACAGACTGCTTTAACTCATCTCTTCCAATAAGATATACTAACCAAAATGGCTGTTCACACTGTCTTGGCTGATTTGAATACGCTGTTAAACCAACTTAATTAACAGCTTATTACCGGAAAGTTACAATATTTTTATGGTTTCCAATTTGTTGTCGTTCCATGGTTGTTGTGGAGCATATCTCAGAAGGTGTAAACCAGAAGCTATCACCAAAAGTGTTATTTTTGGTTTGTTCCGTTTAAACTGAGAGAAAATTGCAAACAGACTGTAATTCACCTTTAAAATATTATCCTAAACTTTTGTTCTCATCATATACATAGCTAACTGTAATTTGCCTGTTTATATATACTTGATACATATTATATGCAGACTAGATTGAAAATTCAGAACCTAGTGCTCAAACTGATCATGGCAATATTCAGAGATTAACATGGAAATCACACAGGTTCACCAAGAATTTCACAGCAGACAACATTTTACTTAATATCTCCATACCTCCAGGCAAAAGAAAACATAACACAGAAGATATCTCAGCCCAAACAGACAGCAGCAGAATTTCTCAGACTGTGTCATGTTTCCTAAAGAAGAAAATGAAGTTGTTTCCTTGTTTTAGAAGGAAAGATCTATAATTAATCATCACTCAGGTCTAAGGAGCTACACCATTGTACAAGTGATCCTGCTAACAAGAGAATCAGATCTGGAATCCTTTCCTAACACAAAATACATGGACAGTGCCTTATAAAGCACTTCTTGTACTCTTATGGCAAAACAAAACAAAACAACACTAAAAATAATTATCAGGCTTTCTGTCCAACCCAACGACCATCTTTCTTAGTTGCCATATTATGAACTGTTCCACTACTTTATTAAAAAGTCCTACACTGATTTCAAAATGAACCACATAACTAAGTTTATGCAGCTACATTTAATTACTTGTGAAATTGCTTATAAATGTTGTTTGTTATATAGACAAACAGTATACCAGAAAGAGCTTTCAGCTGGAAAATTACTGGGCTTTGAGGCAAGCAGTGGTTTATAAGAAAATTTCAAAAGCAGCTTTTAATAACTCTCTGTTATTAATTTCTGTGCCTTTCTAGTTCTCAGAAATTAAAGTCTGAATTCTTCAGGGTGATGATAGTACAACATCCCTAAATGTACTTCTCTAGGGATGTGAAATGTAATCTGAAAAGTTCAGCTCCCTTATGGTCATGACTAACAGAACTGCTAAGTAGGACTTGAATGAATCACTATCCTTCAGTTTCTCCGCAAAGTCCTGACACTCCTTCCAAGTAAGAATCTGGTTACAGTTGAATTTTGAAAGAGAAAACTAGTAAATTTCTTGAGTCTATGTTTCAAGGTAGTGTTCATCTACACACTTACTAAGGATTTAGGAAAAGCCTGTGTGTGTAACAAATAACAAACATGACTTGAAATCAAAATAGTCAGTAAAACAGTTTGTTAGAAAGACTTAGAAAGTGTAACTACACACTGTGATTTGCCTGTCACATTCTCAAAGAGTACATTGTTTTGTTTTGTTTTGTTTTTTCAGATTCTCCTATCTTTTTTTCTTTATTGGAATCCTCATTTTTTAAATCAAATTATTCACTTTAATCGAAAATAGCATCAGTCAGAGAAGTAAACCAGTAGTTTGCCCAAGAAAATCAAGCCAGCTGTAATACTTCTGGGATCAATCCAGTCCTCAATCACAAGGGAGCGCTCACCTACGTAATGACCATAGAGAAGTACTAGAGCAAAGTATAGAGGAGTTACATTTTATAAATTAATGCAAATGAGAAAATGCCTGGTCCAGTAGTCTGCTATCAATATACTACTCTCACCTGCACACATTTGCATAATGTCTTGAGTATGCAATGCAGGACATTCTTCAATAGATGATAGTCAAATAAAAACAAAGAATAATGCTAAAGAATGATCCATTTTCACTGAATGTAGTTCTGCATGTGTGCCTTGATCAAGAAAACCACAAAAATAAGAGCTCAACTTTAATGAGACTAGTGTTTACATCCTGTTTGATTGTGATCATTGTGATGAAAACTCTACTTAAGATTTTATTGTTATATTAAAGATTGAGAATAATCACGTAAGAGTGTAAATTCACTGCAGAGAGATAATCTGAAAATGACAGAAAGTAAGATGAATATCACCTTTTTGGGAGGCCACCACTCATTTTTAGGTCTGCAAATGACAGTAACTGCTGAAGACTGCCTCTGTGCGAATATGGTTTGAATATCACGTCAGGACCCAGGTTGGCTCTTTGCTATGTGATGTTCAATAACACTTGATTTGACGATACTAGGAAGTGTGCCTTGTAAGCCATTTTATATCTATCTAAGCTCATTAATTCTGTGGGTTTGGTAGTTTTCCTAATGCCATCTTTTATGATTGTTTTAGACTGGAAATTTTATTGTAGGGAACATTAAAATTATAGACTTGAAGAGATTTTTAAATTGACCCATGGATTCAAGGATGCAATTTGGAAAAATGTGTGAGAGATTCCAGTGTTAACAATGCCAGAGGTTTCCCTTTTCTGCAATGATACTCATAAAAAGAAAGAGAGAGAGTGAGATTAAAAAACATCGCATTTGTTTCCATAGTGAGGGTACACCTCAAAAAAAATTCATGGAAAAGTAAAGGGTCGCAAAACACCCAACTGGAAGGTGGCTCCAACTTTTTAACAACTCCATAGTGACAAAGTTGTTAGAGGTACTCCCATAGATAAATAAATTAAATACATGCTGGAGTAGAAAAAGGTACACTCACCTTGAGGCTGGGGGGATCAAATCAAGCAATAAAGAGACCTAAATCTAGCTTTTAAACATTTAAGGCAAAAAGGGAGACATTAAAAGACAGATTTGCTTCCTTTTTAGGAAACCTGTGCTGAAATGCCTAATTGATTAACTGAGGGTATGTGAGAAAGGTTAAAGCCCTCCTCTGTCATAGTCAGCCAAGGAATATGAATGAAATGTGAACAAGACAGAGTAGAAACACTGATATTTAATAGAGTAACTAAACTAGCAAAAATATTTATGTATTTTTATGAAGAAACTTGACCAAGAATCAATCCCATGAAATTAAAGTGAGATAAACAGGAACATCTAACAGCTATGAAAAAGTAGGTATATGTGCACCTAAAAGAAAAAGATATGGTTCATAGCATAACTTTAGGGACACTAAAGGACTGTTTTCCTATTAATCTATTAATCATTTTTCATTATCTTTTAAATTTGCTGTCTGACAAATGTGCTTCTAACTTTTCATGTATCGGCATATATATTAAAATACTGCTGGTATGCTACAGTTGGATACATGTTACTGTATTTTACATGAAGAAGAAATGAAACTAAAATCAATGTAATAATTTTCTTCCTGTAGATCCTGGATCAGGTATTAAAGAAAAGCATTTGTATTACTGTGAATTGGATTGAATGTGAAGTTAATCCATGGAGTAATTTAAAGTATATTTTGCCATTAAATATCTGTTTTCTAGTCTTGTTTTCAAAATATACTAGTACATAAATACTTGTCTAAGCTTTTCATTCACTATGATTATTATTTTGAGGCCATGCCAGATGCATTAGTTTAAATTTTAATCCCGAACAGTTAATCTCAGACTCTTCTCTGGAATACTCTCATCAAAGTTCAAACCAGAGCAACAAACACAAAACAGCAAAGTAATATATTCTTATAGTACAAAGAAATAAACCTTTTAAAGCTGATTTCACTAAATAACAATAATAACTCTGGAAGGTGATTAATCAGAAGAAGATCTAATTCTCTTCTGGTAATAGAATTGGAGGAGCTTACTCAACCAGAGCTATTTTGCTGGATTCTGTTGTATTAAAAAAAAAAGAGATCTTGGCACCTCAACCACAAACATGATTACAGAAATGACACAGAAATTTACTAAACTTTCATGACCTCATTTATGCTATCTAGCTGTCTGACATGGATTTCAATTATTTTTGCAGTAGGAGGAATTAATTAATTCCTATCAGAAGCATAACAGTATGACATGCAGATACATATTTGATCATAAATTGATGCAAGCCCCAAAATCTGTCAACATATAACATAATTATGGGAATAATTTCTTTTTGAGGAGGATTTGTGAGTTTTACCCCTGAAGCTTACTACCTCTGGTTTCAACCAAACTGCCCTATCATTTTTAAGCTGAAAATTCCAGCTGCAATTGCTTTTCATTAATTGCATTAACCTCACAAGTCCAGCTGCATTGTGCACCTACAGACCCTTTTCTTTCAGAAGCCTCTGAAAGCTGCTGAGTAAAGCTATTCAGATTGATTTTAAACATCAGTACTCTGATCAATTTTGCCCAGAGTAACATAAAAACAAGTGCAAAGATTACAGCAATAAAGCCTGTATCTTTTCCCCTGCTTTGCTGTTAGTCTTTCCACTTAATTCATTTGCAATGCTCTCCAGCACTATTTCAGTCCTGTGAATACAAAAATTTACAAAATATATTGGTTTGAGATAGTAAATCCTGTAGTTTATCTTCTTTTCTTTATAGGCCTAGCTCACAAAGAATTCAAGAAGGTACAAGAAGGTATCCTTTGGAACCCCCCAGCAAGAGCAGAGCTTTGTCCCGCAGAGACGAAGCAGCCAGCTGAGCTAAGTGACTTTGGTGCCAGCAAGGTAGAACTCTGGGACTCGACAGATAGAGCAGGTCTCCCACACATAGAAGAAGGATTCACCATACGAGTATTTCTCAAACAACACAAGGACCAAGCTGCCTTGTACTATACCCACATCTATATATCCAGATTTTTGGAACTCACAACTTAGCACTAAACTTTGCAGAGAATGACCTTTCCTTTCCGCTCTGATATTCTTGTTACATACCAAGAATCAACTTGATTAGGATGGTTTCTGATGTAGCCTGTTTTGAGCTCCAAATTATAAATTGTATATATGGCAGAATGATTTTAAACTGGCATGAAATATTCCAAGAGGAAAACATCTCATCTTTAACAAAATATTATTTGATTTTGCAAACCTTTTATACACACTCCAGTTAACTCCACCAGATTGCTAGTTTCAGTGGACTTAAAAGTTATTTCTTAAACTATGAATTTTAGGTGTCTTACAGAGCAATCCAAATTTTCCTCTCCTTGATGGTGCTGGAATAAATGCTACCTTAAGCATCACCAAGTTTTTCTGTAGCATCCCTTATAACACTGTAAATTTCATACATGTATGGCCTAGGTCTGCTTTGGAAATTATAATTACTTTTTCTTCAGAATTGCTCCAATGTTTTCTGGTGATGAATAATGCAGCTTTTGAGCTGCTTTTCTGAATCTTGTCAGCACCTCCCAATCCCACATTTGTAAGACTGTGGCACTTTTCCAAAACATGTTGTCTCATAAATCTTGTTTAACCAGAAAAATCTTTAAACAGTATTTTGTGGACCTACATCAGTGAATGAGCATGGAAACTTTTCTTTTATAAATAGGGTTATAGGAACCCCATAAAAGTCAGTTAAGAGGTTTTTCAGACCTTTTAGAGACTCTGAGTTTTAAAAAGAAACTAAGATAAATATATCATGATAATCCTATTCACGATGCCTATAGAATCTCTATTTAATGGACCCGTCATCACATTTAACTAGCTGCTCATAACTGTTAAAAGATAAACACCATTGTAAGATGGATTTATTTTAGTGTGTTTCCTCTATTAACAAAAATATGTCCCTGCAGTTTCTCTACTGTTGGATCAGACAGTGTAATTGTGTGATCTGCCAGGTCATTTATCAGCATCCTCCTATAGAACTTGACTGTTTTTATAAAGCTGCTAGATTTAGCTATTATTCTAAAATGTAAAGTGAGAATGTCTTATTTTGTGGTAATCACAGCAAATCAATGAGTTACAGTGGTTTTCCAAAGGTCACGTGTTCTGCTCTACATTCAGATTTGACATTTATACTTTATTCTATAGGCATTCATAGCACTTAACGTGCTAACTAGAGCATAAAAATTTCCTCAGACCTTTCAATATGTTTCACAAAGAAAACAAAAGTTATTTCTGAATAACATAGAATGTATCAAGTAGGCCATAATTATGGATCTTTTTCTCAACCAAAATGTCACTGAAGATGATACAGTATCAGAAAAGCTTTTGGTTTAGAAAAGTTAGCATTTTCTTATGAAAAGCAAGCCTGTATTTTGTCAAAAAACTCTCATCAGTAGAGCACAGAACAGTGGAAGCATTTTGCAGTCACTTTGCATTTTTCTGCATGTTCACGCTGGTACATGACAGAACAGCTTTATGTCTTCGGCAGCTGATTCTCACGTGCATCAGCCTCTGGGCCATCTGATAAGGATTGTTCTGCTCCTCTAAATCAGTACGCACACTAGACCTCTGCTTAGCTGACGTAAGTATATATTGGCCAATTCCAGAATGCCTGTTTTAATGGGGGAACTCTCAGAAACCCAACAAACAACAGTCTGGCCTCAGTTCCTAGTCTTCATGATTTTATAATCCATTTTGCTCGTGACAACTCAGACTAGGACACCAGGATGGAGTAGGAACCAGGATGTCCAGCTATGAAAATAAGCATCTTAATTCACAATTCTGTAGTTTTTTCACGTGCATATTGAAGGAAATTGACTGCATATTTTCAGAGAAAAGCAGGTGGCAAAGCAAAGACTAAAAAATCACAATTAAATTCTCATTCATGTTCCTTTTTACAAAATTTAATTTTCTCTTATAACTAATCAATAAATTATTAACAGCATGATTGTAAATGGCTGTGGAAGTGCTTTCAGCTCCCACAAAAGGTGCCAAAATCCTGATTTTAAGCTGAGACTCTTCATAAGAGCTAGTCACACATAAATATATACATTGTAATTCTAGTACATAAGCTAGCTCCTCTTCCAACACAACAAAGAGGAAAAAATATCCATTTATATCAATGGAGTCAAGACCGAATCTAGTGATCCAGATGAATCTGTGGAGCCAGGTAGGCTGGACATGTAATAGTCATCTCTCCAGAAAACCAGGAAATCTGTCTTGTGCAAAAGTACCTGATCTGAAGTTCTGCTCACCCTAACAGATTGTGATTTCCACATTCTAAACATCTCACCAGAACTGCAATAAGTAATAACTGCAATATTTAGCAGGTTTTGATCCCATATTACTAATGTATGTTTAGAAGACAAATTTTCATGACAGGCATATAGGATGGATTAAAAAAGATAAAGATTCTAGAGAACTGAAGCATATCCTATCTACTATGCAGAAATTTTTAAAGTTCCTGAAAGCACAATGTAGATTTTTGTTCTTGTTTTGTTCACTCATTTTTGACAGAATGATAGGAAATTTCAACTTCAGTTCTTTGTCTCTAGAGAGACACACATCAACTGAAAATATCTACAAATGTCAAAAAGAAATATTCTACTAAACTGCTTGGAGAATCATAACTGGCATAATACTAAAAGATCCCTTGAACTTTCACATGCCTATCAATACAGATAGCTGTGCATCAATATCAGCTGGAGAGGTCATGTAGCTGAAAATGTCTGGGACCTGTCCAAGCAAACAAAAATGAAGAAAAACTACTGCCATAGTACATGAATATTTCACTTTTCATCTCTTTTCTTTGAGATGTATTTCTACTTACCACTGTAAAGGAAACGCTTCCAAGGAACTGCATATACCTGATGTGCTGGCATAATTGGCTTCCTCCCATGACCCAACAACCAGTGCCAAAAGCAGCTTTGCTGCCTGTACCTTTCTCAAGCTAGGTCAAAGGAAAGGAGCCAATCTACGGAGCAATCCATGTTATCTTCAGGTGTGAGGTTTGGCATAAGTTTCAGCTCTGAGATCATGTTAAAATTTCAATTATTAAGAAAATAATTAAAACAGACTTTAAAAAGTATTAACAAAATAGATAATCAACACTAGATATGAAAAAAGAAAAAAAAAAGCAGTATTCATAATAAAACTGTAATATACCACAAGAACCACTAATATCCATTTCAAGCAAGGAAATGTTTAATAACAGAAAGGTTCCTGCTGTACTGATTTTGCACTAAGTCCTCAGCATTTAAAACTGTGCAGCCAGTCTGCAACATTTACATGTATGAAAGAAATCTCAGTGGGAATGCTTTATGCCTGTTTTTCTATCTTGCTCTCTGAAATAGAAGGAAAAGAAATATAGGCACATAACTATGGAGAGGATTAAAAACCAGTTAAATGTACATAGAATACACCAAAAGAGACAGATTTTCCTTTTCCATCAGCCAAAAAAACATATCAATCTCTAAAAAGCCAGTGCATATAAATAATGTAGCTGCTTAGGTCATCTGCAAAGCTTTCTATATAGTAAAGAATTGAATTACGGTTTCCTGTTCCGTTATTTGTTGTCTTTGGTCAGTACCCAGGTGCATGGAAAAGTTTTCAAAGTAGTGTTTATCACTGAAAAAGAAAATTCTTGAGAGCTACAAACTGGCTAGTTTCTTTAGCAGGAAGAAGAGGATTTGCTTAATGTTATTTTGGCACACCAAACATAAACCTGGTCTCAGAAAGAGATGCTATATACTCTAGTATTTTGCTTCTTGCACAAATTGCACACTACCAGAATAGACAGAAGATTTTACAAGCCCTAAAGTGCAAAGCCTTCTGTGTAAATATGCATGTTCATTTTTAGTTATTAGCTCTACAAGTTGTGTGGCTTTGCTCCTTTGATATTATGAACAAGACAAATTTTGAATGATCTGTCATTTAGCAAGGTTCCCTTCAAGAACAGCTGCTGCATAGCCAGACTGGAGAGCTCAGTCATGTACCCACAACAGTAAGCAATTACGTGGATAAGCAGTTCCATTAGCATCGAGAGGGAGACGACGTAATTACACATTTGTAGAACTTGGCCTCAGAACAAAACAAAAACAAAACCAGGACCTTAATTTCTGATCATCCATCTTATACATTAAATATACATTATGCCCAGAAACAGGATTCTCAAATCCGTTACCTACAGGCATCTAGTGCCATTTGAGATGCCCTGGAGTATCTCACCTGGTCCCCAGCTGCTGCTCCAGAAGAGCACAGGTGTCCTGCAGGTCCTGTGACATAGTTGCCAGCCCTGGGTGGATGTCTCAGACACTCTTAGGTGTCTCAGACGGCACTAGATGCCTGTATTTGAGCGACTGATTCACGCCTAGGCTGTCATTTCTTTACAGGTTAAGCAGATAGATGCTCCTTCAGACAGAAGATATTCAGTTCAGAAATCAGTGAAATCTACTTGAAGATAAACGGGAGAAGGGTTACGTTTCTTCAGAGACAGAGAGTGTGTGGGATGGTGCTACTGCAGTATGACATAAAAAGCTGATCTCGTACATGTGTTGTGAGGAGAACGGAAAAAAAAGAGAAAGCCAGAGAGACGGAGACAGAGAAAGCGCATATATACTGCAGTCTTCTGAGATGTCGGAAACACAATTATCCCTTGTTTTGTATGATTTTTCACCTTTTGTGATTGATTATAACCTGGTTTGATAAAGGAAGCCTCACTTGTTACTGTGCCCAGGTTTTAATTTGCTTCTCAGTCAAGCATGACCCCAGAGTAATATACATAGGAAAGTACCATAGATTGTTGTACCAAAATCTCTTTGCACCACCAACATGGTACTAAAGGAGCATAGATTACATCTGCCTCCACTCCTGAGCAGATAATGTACTGGCCATAACACAAATGGGAACCAAACCCATATGATAAAATGTATGGTAATTTTTTTATTGTTCTCTTTTGAGATAAACTATGCTCTGTAGTCTGAGCTTGGGCTCTACGCTCTTAATCCAATTTATTAGTTACTCGGTCTGAATACCCGGTTACCCAGGGAACATGCGAGTGCTCCAGTGTAAGCATCTCCCTCCTCCCCCTTCCTGTCTCCCAGTACTAAATCTTCCCAGCCCCCCCATCCCTCCGAGCTGAGGACACACACTGCACTTCCCTGGGGAGAGACCAGCTGAGATTTGTTTCTCAGTCAGCTCTGTGAGCCCGTATCTGCCCCCGAGGAACAGGACTCACACCGCTGCTCATCACCAGCAGCAGCGGAATGCAGGCTTCCACCTGGACTTCACATGGGGGCTGCTCATTTCACCTCCAAATCCTTCCAAATCACACTCAGATATTCTAATGTGAGGATGAGAAAGGAACTGAAGGATGAACTTGCTTAAAGCATTGGTTATCTTAAACACATAAAGGCCACATAAAATGATAGTTTCTTGAAAAATAGCTTATCACTCTAACCTGCTTTTAAAAATAAATATATATATAGTTTATCATGTTCAGTCACTTTCTAGGCATTATGATTGTATGTGAGATCCAAAACTTTTACTTAATTTACAAAATAAGAATATTTTTAAAGATTTTAAAAATGTGTGAATAGGATGGATACTGGGCATTACAGTAGCCCATATATTTTTATGTCGAGCTAACAGTTGGAGAAGAGGAATCAGTAGTTGACAAAAAGCAATTAAATGATTGACTAAATGGACAATTACCAGAATGTCCTGGCTGGATTTTCTGAATCCACATCTTACGCATTCCTCTCCTAACTAGGACTGCAGGGAGTTCAACAAGAAGTTTAGTTGACAGGAGTTACATATCTTAGCTCTCCTGGGCTTCACTGTTTCATCTATAAAAAATTACCAAATATAATTTTTGCACAATACAGGGAAATTTATTAAACTGGTAAAATGTATCTTTCCCGGGCACTTTTTGTCTGTAGAATTTACAGACATCTCAACAGTCTCTTATATTTGCCACGATCATGGTATCAATATCATCCCTAAAAGGGTGATTAATAATACTTATGATTTTTTCATTTCATGAGGTTCTGAAAACCACTAGAAATGTATGAATACAATCGTGCAGGTGTGAATGGATTCATGGCCACTGTACCCAATAATCTTATACATAAAGTTTTGGCATCTTTTTCTTTTTATAAAGAAAACATTTGTTAATACAATGCCAATTTATCTATTACAAACTAGAAAATTAATGTGTTCAGGCTATGAACAACTTCTATGCCATGCATGCAAGTAATTAATTCAGTAGTTTTGTGTTCAAATTAAGACATTATTTGTTTTTTCAGATTCTTGTTCAAGAACACGGCAGTTCTGTTCTTTTCCCACTATTCACTCAACATGGTAAAAAGCAGGAGGCAACCTTCTTACATTGCTCTAGAGCACTTCCAGCTGCTAGAAGGTATCTGACTTTGGTTCTGGTCTATGGCACTACTGTTGCTGTATAGAAGTTTTCTCCTAAAATGTCATTATAAAAGTAGTATAAATAAACACTTCCTTCTATCTTCATACACAATCGATTCCGCTAAAATCAGATTGCTTGGTTTACTTTTTAGGAAGCCATCTGAACGTATACATGATCTATAAGAGAGAGCAAAATACTGGCCTATTTCAGCTCTTTTAAGATGTCACTGGCCTTCTCACACTTCCTTTCCACTTAAAGACATCAGAAACGCCACCAGCCTCAGGCAGCTTAGCATTTGGGGTAGCTGCACAGCAGAGACCTGAACACTGGTGTCCCCAGGCTGAGACAAAATTAAGTTTAGCCTGTACTTCTGAGAAGACTTGAATTGGCTCTGCTGCAAATCTATAATTGTAGTATTTACAGTTTTCCAAAGGAAAGAAGTACTATTTGTTAGATCAGAAAGCCTTGTTTGTGAACAATGGAAAATACTACTAAACTGTACTTTTCAAATAGTGCCAGCTATTTTGCTACAGAATTGCACAGCATACCATATCACGTCACTAGAGACTAAAATAAAACCTTCCCAGAAACCCGTGCCCTATAATACTAATTTTAAGAGATTCCGAAGTTATTCCAAGAAAATGGCTTTATCTAAATTTGGCTATTAATTCCTATAGTCAAACTGATTTTGAAAAAGACTCCATGTTTTGTGTAAACATAAGAAATGACGCAGAACAATATGTTTCCTCTGTGCACCATAGGAACCATATCTCACAGAACATCAGCTGAAAAGAAGAGCGGGGCTGAAGGCTAGGAGGGTATTCTTCTCTTCTTGTGTGATTCTGTCTTAGCACCAAAGTCTCGATAACTACATAAAGGCTGCTTAGCCCCTCAGTGACCTCTGAAGAAGATTCTCTATATCAATGTCTCTCTGAATACATTTCTAGAGGTTAGAAAGTCATTTGTCAGCTGAAAGACCATACCTTCAGTTGTACAAAATACTTCAGAGGTCTCTTTGTTCAAAAAGCCCCAAACAAGTTCAAAGGGTTCCACTTTATCTATGTAAGGGCCCATCAGTCTTGCATATTCACTTTAGTATAGTTTTGCTTATGTTTTTGTTGCTACTGGCACTGCTGAAATTTCACAGAATCACAGAATTGTTCAGGTTGGAAGAGACCTCCAAGATCACCTAGTCCAACCTCTGACCTAACTCTAACAAGGCCCACACTAAACCATATCTCTAAGCTCAACATCTAAACATCTTTTAAAGACCTCCAGGGATGGTGACTCAACCACTTCCCTGGGCAGCCCATTCCAATGCCTAAAATGCCTATTTAGTCACAATTATGACGTACCAAAAGAAATAGAAGCAAAAGAAAGAAAAGAAGAAATAGTACACCAGCAGAGGAGTATAACAGAGGTAAAACTGCATGGAAGATTCCAGCTCCCTGACCCTTCCTGACTATTTTATATGGAAAACCTGAAAAGATCAGTCTCATTCTACTATTTCCTGACACCAGAGTAACAGCCACGGTTTAATTAATAGCGAACTGCACTGCCACTTCTTATATTCTTTCTGATGAGAGGATCATTTACTGTGATCAAATCTGTTGGATTGTCTAGGAAACAGCTGAAGCATACACGGGGACAGGGCAGCTGCAAATGCCTAAAAGTGCTGAAGTCTCAGAGTCCCAACAGAGGAATTCCCTTCAAGGTCAGGGACATTTATGCCCTGCACATTCCCCAGCCAGAAGAGTTTCACAAGAAGGTAAAATACAAAAAATGATGTTGAGAACAAGAGGAAAAAACTACTGTTCATATCTTGTAGTAGCTAAGCAAGGACATTCAGTGCAAGGGAAATTTTCCTCCCTCTCATATTCGCATCATATAATATTTATCTAACTAGCTTAGTTTTCTTTTATGTCAGGAGATACATTATGTCCAGATGCCAATAGTTTAAAATTTTGTCTCAGCCTGAACTTTAAAGTATAAAATAAAACCTACTCCCGAAACTTTTATCTTTTCCAACAAGGATAGGTTGTGCTATTAAAACTGTGAATCTGACTCAGTGATTTTCAAATAAAACAACATAAGCATGCTTTATGCTTGGTTTTACCTTTCAAAAGTGTTTATGTGAAAGTGAAAAGCAGTGAATAAACAAAAACATTTGTTTTGATAAAAATATAGTGATGTCAAATCTGATTTTTGAATTTAAAAAAAAAAAAAAAAAAAACCACCAGCACCACATTGTCACATAGAAAACATATGCTATGTGAAAGAGATTTCTCATTCTGGAGAAATCTCTCATAAAAATAGAAATCTATCAATCATTAAATGGCTTGAAAGAAATACTTTCAGAAGAAATCTGTAGTCAATTTGTCACATTTGATCATTTAGAATAAGTAAAAGGCCCTACAGAATCAGCAATGAAATATCTGATGTTTTATAACCTGCATATTCTTCTGCTCTGCCATCACCCTAACTATGCCACCTTGGGAAAGGGTTGCTCTATTGTCAATAAAATCTGTAAAGCTGTTTCAAGTTAGTCCCACCTCAAGTAAAAGTTTTACTAAAAATTCTGCCAAGTCCTACCAATTTACTATTCATGGTTAAAGAAAGAGGTTTTGCTAACTTCTCAACATTTCAACTTTACATACTTGCTTTCTATATTCAGTCTTGAGCAAAAGGAAGCAATCCATATAAATGTAATAATGAGTGGTTCTTCACATTCTGTAATGAATACATGGTTAAGAGCTTTTATGCTGTATAGATATAGCTAGTAGGTTATCTAAGCTTTCCTAATCTATTTTCCTTTTTACGGTTGGAAATTTTCCAAAACAATTCTATTTAAAGTGTGTGAATCCCATAACATCTTGTTTGGAAACTAACCTGGGAGTGAAATATGTATGAATTTGTTTAGCAAAGAGCTGTATGGATTTCTGTCATTGTGACAAAGTACTTAACCGATTTCTTAACTTACTTCTTCATTTTTATCAAGACTGTTTACTTGCATAGTAATTGACTGTGCTAAAAATTTAAGATATAAAGTGGAAGAGGCTTGTAATGTGAGGTTTTATTTGGTAGAATAGATTATATTTTCATAGCACTTTCTGTTCAAGGTTATTGTGGCATTTTATAAACAAGTTGAGAGTTACACACCAAATTTTTATCTCTGTTCTACAAATAGGGATACTGAGGAACATGAGAAGCGAGGTGCCAGGGGTCATGGGAAATAGGACACAGTTCTCTTGGCTCACAGGCTTATTCTTTGCCGCTCTGTGCCATGTGTTTGTTCTGTATGCTGAAAAAAGACAGCAGGGAGTTAACTACATCGCCCAAAACTCCGGCCTCAAGACATGCAATGACTGACTACTGAAAACTACCTGCCTATCCAAACCTAACTTTTACATAAAGCTTAAAATGCTTCCTACAAATTCCAGTACTAGTGTTTGCATTCCAGTTTTTCAACCACCTTTTCACCATAGTCTGATCAGTTATCTCTGTTCTCTGGTCACATTACGCTCCAGCCTCAAAAGAAAAAAAAATAGTATCAGAGGAGTTGATTGTGCCAAACCTATTTCATTCTCTTGGACCTGAGTAGTTGTGTCCAGAGTAATTGTAGCCTTTCAGGCTTGAGTTGGAAGATCATATAAGCCTGCAAACTTAAAACAAGCCTGGTATAAATTTATGAAATACACTGAAATATACTGTAAAACCCTGTAAACATACTGGTTACTACTGTGCCTCAGAGGACAGTCTTCTCTTCTGTTTTCAACATAGCAGGTCCTTTTCACAAACCTCTACAAGATAGCTTGCTGATTTAAAACCTTGTAATTCTGAAGTCTTCAGAAACTGAAGGGATGAGTGAGAATGGGAGGACAGATCTGCTACAGAAAAGGTTTTTTTTTCCTCCTTTTTTTTTCCAGTCACAAAGCATCAGAACTGAACTAGTAAGACACTAATTTGCTCCTGTTGTAGCTCGTGCACCCAAGTGACAGCATCATCAAAACCCAGATAAAGCTTCATAACAGAAAGGTGGTCATAAAGACGAATTTTGCTTGGTTTTAGATTTCAGTGTTACAGATCTGGAAAGAGTTGCTGATATTAATATATTTGTAAGATCACATCAATTACAGTCCCATCCCCCATTTTGAAGATCATGCACCAAACTTAAGTTCATTTCCTGCTTATTCAGCAATGTGTAGAGATGACTTTTTGGTACCATTTTGTTAACTACAGCCTCTTTAAAAGTTATTCTCATCTCTCATTAAAGTATAAAGGACTGGGAATCACAGGCTGGAAGGCACCTCAGTAGGTCCAATGTCCTTTGAAAAGCACATTTAGCTATGAGATCAGACCATATTTTATCCCTAAGCTAAAGGAAACTTACCAGGACATATTGTAACTGCTGCATTACAGTGGATCCATAATATCTGCAGGTAAGTAACTTATTCACTGAAGAGATTACAATATTAATTATGAACAAAAAAAAGAGAGAGAGAGAGAGAGAGAGAGAGAAAAGATTGACATTTAGAGTAAGGTTCTTGATTATAACCATTTCACCCCTAAAAAAGAAATTGTTAATGTAAATTTCTTGTAATGAAATCAAGTATCAATGAACATAGAAATTTGCATAAAAAAAAAAAGTTATTTTTTCTTTGACTTTGCTCATTAATATTCTTTCTGTTCTTTAAAATGCAGTAGCTCAGGTAGTCCAAGTAGGACAAATTTATTACTCAATGCAAAGTAATATGAAGGCTATCAAATGCACGAGGCCATAATCCCATCAGAAACCCTAGTGTATTTTCATTCAATAGTATTAAAAAAAAAAATAGGTAAGCCACATATAGCGATTGATCTCTCATAAATCTATGAAGTCTGTCTTTCGCTATATGAAAATTACCCTTATTTTATTTCCTAATTTTTAAATTAAAGACAGATAATTCTAGAATGCCAGGAACCATAATCAGTCTGACAAAAAAAAAGTATTGATTTTCAGTTGCATCATGTTCAAAATGCTCATGAGGTGGTGCTTCAGTTCTCAACGAATTTATGGAGCTAATGAGAACTCTACAATATTGTAAAATTCAAATTACACTCATGAAAGCTGTGGTTATTTGAATAAATTTGCGTATACAGGTCTAGAGATTAGAGACCATCCTTGTTTCAAAGTGATGTTTACCTACATAACTCAGTGCTGCCATTTGTTACCAAACCGACTTTTTCTCTAGTAAAATAAGCAAGGATAAATGGACATTTTTTTTGTCTACAAATAATTTTATAATTGATATGCTCAAAAATACCATAATGTTTTATGTTTCATTTTTCTCCAAGCCACATAAGAATAATTCTTTTTTTTATTATTTTTTTTTCAAAGTTTTGCACAGGATGAGATAAATACTTCAGTATCATTAAATGATAGATATCCTATTTTTGTTTAATTTCCCTTTTTAAATTTCTGTTACATAATGATTGAATTCCCACCACCAGTTCTACTGCTGCTTAGCAAACAGCAACACTAGAGCACAGTTACTGTATTTTATTTATCACGTATTTAAGTAGGTTGCCATAGGTTGGGTTACTTTCTAGATGTTCAGAGATGTATCAATGCCAAGATTTACTTTCATAATATAAGATGTTATGCAGAAATAAAATTGCCTTGGAAGCCACTGGGACAGAGGCCACGTGATATTAGAAAACTTCCGGGAAAGGAAGAGCCTCTTTGCTGTTAAACAGGACAAACAGCTCCACATCAGCAAATGAAGGGATGGTGCTTCCCATGTACATTATTCACAGTATTTACAATTATTTACTACTAACCTCAAAAGCAGTCTCAAAACATCCTTTTTAATATATTTACTTTGATTTTAGTATTTACATGCCAACAACAGGAACCCCACTCAAAGGCACTGACGAAGAAACTGATTATTTAGCTACATTTTTCATTTGAAAAGTCTCCACAATTTATTGCAATCAAATCTTTTCCCCAACTATAAATAAACTCCACAGAACCGAACTGAAATATGTATCTAATTTCACAAGATCTTGAAAAGTTTTTGTACCTAAGATCCGATATTTCTCAGCTCATTTAAGAACTCCTGTGATGACTGCTTGTCCAAAATCCTCACCTGCCGTGCAGATGGAGGAAACTCCACCCAGTGGCAATGGTAAAGGCCTATGAAGCCACTAGTGGAAGAAGTAGTTTCTCGAAACTATCAGAAGTCTCCCACATGCTTTGGGAAAAACAGCTGAAATACTTACAAGCAGATCTCCCTTGCCTTATTTCCTCTTATTCAGGATGCCCAGATGCTAAACACATTTTATGACCTGCTATGTCAGAGGTTCATATTGCTTCATAAAGGAGTTCAAATGTTTGATTGCCAAATGTACAATTTAAATCCATAACTGTTTTTTCTGATGTGTAAGTTGGATCAGTTATCAGCAACCAAAAGACAGAATTAGTCCTTCAATCAGCAGGCTGTTTAAGCATGTGTGCAACTCTAAGGTCATGACCAGTCCATTGCAGCCAACAGACTACTTCCATGTTTAAATTCCATAGATTTGAATGTCAGAATAGACAGCTGAACTTACCTATTTTGATGACTTGCATAAAATTTTACAGCTGCCCTTGATCAAGCTAAGCAATGATTATCAATTTTTTTCCAATTTGCTCACACACACACACATACACACACACGGTAGTTTTCAAGTAAAGATATCAAGCAGATTTCTTGGTTACTTTCTGGTCATCCCTCCAAGGAGGAGCACAGGACCACAGCATCTGTGGACCACAGGCTGCAAAGCACATGGCTGGAAGACAGATTTATGTACCTGATGGCACATTATGAGATCTTTGCAGAAAATCTTTTTTGCTTGCCAATTCCTTTGCATAGAAAAATTGCGCCTCTGTGCTCTCTTACTATGTCCCCAAATAAAATGACACACAAAAATAAGTTGCTTGACACATTAGGGCCTTAAGTTTGAGTTACCCAATAAAAATCAATGGTGATTGTGATTTTAAATCCCTTTCTGAACTTTAAAAATATCATACTCTAACCATACAATATTAGAATGGATTATTCTGAATTTGAGGGGAACTACATGCAGACTATGAAATATCTAAAATTCTTCCAGTCTTTTTGTACAACAGTTTTGGAGGATTTATTTCAAAAATTTCAATGTTTAAACTTCATTGATTTGTGTTTCATGGTGCAATGCCATTTGCTTAATTGTTATGTTTTAAAATATTTTCTTTTTTATTACTACACAAGAAATAGCAAGACTTCTCAAGCAATGCTACTCTACTTTCCAGAAAGAGAACTATTGTACTTCTCCCAAATGTTCATACCCTAGCCTTCAGTAAGCATGATATATTCCCTTCAATAAGCATGTTTCACTACAACATATCAGTTAAAACACGCATATTATACATCATGAAAAAGGTGATAAAGCCAGAGTTCTTTAGCTAATGATAGATTTAAAAAAAAAAAAAAAAAAGAACAACACTGAATTACATTATTATCTCCATCGTTGGTCTCCAAGGATGGGCTGCATCTTCTACACTCAATGGGACAATACCTTACAAAAATCTGATCAAAGTTGGCCCTGTATTGGAGAAGGGAGCAACACAGATAATATCTCCAGAAGTCCCTTCCAACCGTATTATTCTAAAATTCTATGATCTGCAACCCAGTAAAGGCCTTTAAAATACTCTTTCTTCACAACAATCAGATCAGTTGCTAAATTTTCCTTTATCACACTGTAAAGGTACATTTATTGAAGGAAAAGTCATTACAATAACCTATAATAACTAGAATAAGCTTGGGATCTTGAAAACGAATATATGAAACAGCTGCTTATCTACTTGAATGAAGTCAAAGTAGTCTTACCTACTGATAGCTAAGACTATGAGTTAATCTTGAATTATTAAACACAGTGGACCTCATTTAATCACACCAAGGTTCTTACTGACTTCTGCAGACTTTATAGAAAGAGGTGTGAATTTTACTCAACGCACAATAACTAGTAAAGTGTATCTTAACAAATAACTGACCCACCTGACTATGCTGCTCATTAAATACCTTGGGTCTTTATTAGTTCTAGATGTCAAATCAATCATATCTTCCTAACTCAAGAACTTCCCTTTCTTTTATCCCTTCTACAGCCTTTCTAATGAAATCTTTTTATTAGTAGTGTAGGATCTTTTCAGCACCAATTAACATCGTATGCTTTTGTTTTTGTTCTAGGTAACATACGCACATCCATCCTGGGTCACGATAAAAATGTATCTAGCTCAACAACCAGTTTTGAAAACAGTGAAAAGCAGATGTCCAAGGAAGACAATGACAGCATAAGTAGTGCACAGTGATACTGGATACTCTCCCAGCCTCCAGCCATGTGGGGATCAAGGACTCCCTGACCCAGAGACAGTTTCTATGTATCTAGAAATATATTACTGTTCTATGTAGATTTTCAGTCTCACCCTGCACTCACATAAACTTGTGGTACCCACAATGTCCTTTGGCAAGGAGTCCCTCAGTATAATGGTAGGTTTTGTAAAGAATCATTAACCATTTACTTATACAAAGCCATGACAATGACACTTTTGTTTCTTGTTCATTTTGCTTCTTACTCTTAGTAATTCTTAACATATTCATAATTCACAACTTGAAATCCTGTTGGCACTGTATGCAGCCACAAAATTTTTGTCCTTTTTAACCCAGGATCACATATACAAGTCTTCAAAAGGTTTTATTTTTCTGTGTGTAATACTTTTACGAGGTTTTTTTTTTTTTTTTTTTTTTTTTTTTTTTAATTGTTAGCTTGTGGAGAAGGGAATAAAACTCATTGCAGTACCCTGTAAAGTGGATTCCTACCAGAAAATTGTAAGTTCTTTTCCACTATAAGAAGTGAGTTAGAGTACTCCTAATAAAAGAAGCTTTTATCTTTGTCTTGCATGTGTCAGGAACACCTCTTCCATAAATACCTCGTTGCTAGTATAAGAGTGCCTTTCATTTAGCCACTGACTTTATTCCCAAAAGGGTTCCTTGTTATTTACTTTTCAGCTGCCATCTTCTTAAAGAAACTATTTTGTTTTCCATAGGGTCATCCTAGGATGACATCCTTAGGACGGTTGTCCTAAGCATCCCTGTTCAGCAAATATTTCAGCTCCATGCACTTTCAGTCAAATGAAGAATCCAATCTAGTCAACTGCGTCTGTCTTCAAGAGAAATAGTGGCTCTATTGAGTCAAAATAAATCAAAATACTCCTTGGAAAGATCAGAGTCAGAATCACAATACTTCACAAGAATCCTAGCTATTGAAAATGAGAACCAGAATCTAATACTTTTACTTGTGAAGAAAATTAGGATACACAGAGATCTAAATGAATAAAGATAGACTTAGTATATATGTGGGTGAAAAAAAATCAGAGAAAAAGGAGTGTAATCAATGGAAACAGGAGAGTACAGGGGACTGGAACAATCTTTTTGATTATAGCAGAAGGTATATACAGGACTTAACAGTTAATTGGAAAATGTCAATATTAGGACGTGGCTGAGTGCTTCGGGAATGGACGTGAAGTTTGAATATGAGGAAAGAATCCAGAGGGAAAGAAGTTAATAGAATTTAGTGCAAAGGGCAGGGCAGGAAGGAAGAATTGACTGGGGAGTGAGATAAATGTATGCATGTATAATATGAGCTAAGACTTAAGATAGAGATTTGCATAAAACCCTTAGTTCATTCACTTAAGCTCAGTAGGTCCAAGGACTATGAAGACAATGAATCCCACAGCACTGCTGAATTACTCTGGTGTTGGGATAATTAACTCTTCTGTGTGCTCTGAAGGGCAGACTTTAAAAGTTTCTTCTAGGCATTGAGATGGTCTAAATGTAGATATTAAAGGCAAAGTCTTACATTAGCTGATTAATATGAATCTGCAAGGATACAAATAGATGTATCCAAATAGTTCCTTAAGTCCACCAATACTTTTAAAATGTGCTGATGACTGAAGTCACTCTCCATATTTGGAGCACTTCCTACTGGCAAGGTCTTCAGATTTTCTTTCTTGTTAAATGCAATAATCATCATGAACAGATTTACACAGGAAAGAATTTCATACATATCAATGTGTACTCCAAATATGCCTATCTGGAAGGAATTAGGAACCCCCCCCCACACACACACACACAAAAAGCTTGCTAGAATATCAATAAAAATACCTTATGGCAACTGGAGACCTATGAAAAGCAAACGTTAGAACAGAAAGAAATAAATTGTGATGATGGCAGCTATCAACCAGTCATCTGAATTTGTAGCTCCCCAGTAATTCAGAACATACTTTAAGAGAATAGCATACTGATTAACTGGGGAATTATAGAACCATGAACAATTTAGTGTTTTGGGTTTAATAAGGACTGAACCAAGTAATCTCAATTGCTTTGTTGATGGAGCAGCACAACAAGTGAGTAGAGTAGAACATATGTAACTGGATTTCCAGAAAGATTTAGACACTAGATTACTTGGAAATGTAATTCAAATTGGCTTGCAAAGGAAGGTAGTTTTGAGAATTGAAAATTGTCATGAAAATCATAAACAGGATAACATCCAGATGGGATGGATCTTTGTTAATATCCGGGACTGAAAACTTTTTTTTTTTTTTTTTTTTTACTTATTATTTAATAACGGTGAAATGAAATTGTCTGATTTCAAGCCAGGTGAGAACAAAGAGGATTTAAAAGGTATTGCAAATGCACAGAAAACAACATTAGGAAAACAATCTCATAGCATTGGAGGCCAAGCGAAGTGTGAGAGAATATATTTCAATATCTATTTCAAAGAGAGATAAAAATAAGCAGTGCTGAGATAGACATAATGGGACCAAATATTCATGCTGGGATGTCATTAAAAAGCTCCTGTAATTCAGAGACATTTAACTACATCTTAGAAAAGAAAGAGGGCATTAGTTCTCATATGACTTTGCTATAAGCAAAAGTGGAATTAAGTTTTTCTGTAGCCAAGCAAATCTATAGAAAGTAAAAATTACTCAAAGAGAGTATTTGCCAGCAGCTTGAAAGGGTCAATTAGAGAGGAAAGTTAAAGATAATTAAGTATAGATTGGTTCACATGTGACTAGACTGACAGCATCTACAAATATTTTGAGATCATAAACAAAAAGTAGAATAGTTATTCAGAATGAGACTCTCATATTAATAGCCTGAAATTAAACATGGAAAAACTGAGGCTGAGTATCAGGAAAGCTTCCTGGCAGTGAAACAAACTGGGTTCCCAAGGGAAACAATGGAATCTACATAGCTTTAAACTTTTAAAACTAGACTAGACAATAACACTCAATGTATTTGGGGGAATATTTTCGCACTGGCAAAAGATATGGCTGCATGACTTGATACTGGTAGGTCACTGCCATCTCTGGTTTCCCTAATTCTGCGAAGAAATGCATAACCCCTGCAGCTGCACAGTCAAGAAAGTTATCTGTCTCTGTTTTCACAAACATTAGCAAAAATTGGAGACAGGCACACTTCCCAAGAAAAGGCTTGACTTTAAAATGTTTTCCTTTAGTTATTCACATGAAACTCACAAAAACGATTCAATCAATACATAGTACAGAGCCTGATTTTATGTTGTGTGCTATGGTTTGCTCGCCTATTAAGACAGAATAAAAATGTAAGGTTTCAGGTGAAGTGGGATAGCCTATGTCCTGCTGATCTGATGCACTAGTTTGTAAACTAACTATGCTGCCAAGTAGTACTGTTAAGTGTTTTGTGAGTTTCAGTTGTTGTCATGGAGACTACAGTTGGTCTATAGGTGTCTCTTTCTCATTTACAATCTAAAGAGATATTTTTAATAAAGGCAATGGGAAAATATTTTTAGTTTAAAGTTTAACCATCCTGTTAAATATTTCCTCTTAATAATATGCCAAAACTTTTTAAAGCCTCTTGATACTCATTCCTTTCTGCACACATTGTTTTCTTTACAAACAGAACATTTTATGTTTAGTGCCAATTACTGCTCTTGTTTAACTTTCATATAAACCCGAATGACGTCAGCGAGAATGCACAGGTGTAACTGTCAGCAGTAACTAGAAGTTAGCTGTAATGAATTAAGCAGTACACTGTGTACTAATGTGCCAATAAACATAGCGATTATCCCAATTAAGAATGTTTTAACAAGTTGCATAGTTTATTGATATACCCTTGCATACTTTCCCAGTTTAGTCTTGGAGTTAACTGCTAAGAAACAAACTTACCTTGTGTGCCTTAAATGAGAAAAAAAAAAAAAGCCTGGAGCAGAGTTGTTCTGCCTGTTATTTATGTCACAAAGAAACAAAAGTGAATATTCATTTACTAGCTAATCTTTTTAACATGGAAACATTTTGCTTTCCAAAATTAGGTGGTTGAATCAGAGTCAGTTATAAAAACCTCCTGTTTGTTTGAGAAACAAATCTGAACTGGCAAAACATTTGAAGCAATATTCAGTAACTATCATGAAAGAGGATTACAGAGAAAACAAATCATGTAACAGGAAAATTTATTCCTTTTTTATTCCTCCTTATTCCTAAACAAAGGATGTTTCATAAGAAAGAGCTTTACGTTCTCTGGACAATTAGAAGGAAGAGAGCTGTTGCATGCAGTAATTTTGTACCTTTTAAAACTGTTCTAATGAATTCTGACATTCTGAGATAGTATTGCTGATGGAAAAAGTAACAGTGAGAAAGTGCTAATAAATCCAAGGAAAACATGATACTTCGTTGTGAAACAGGTTTGATGGCACTGTTGTTAAGGACGCCTTGTGGCTTTTACAGCTCTGTTTATATTTCCAATACACTATGCAAACTTTCTTCAGATAAAAAAAAAAAAAAACACACACAGTAATGGAACCAGAGGGGAATAGGCTATATTGTGAACAAGTATTCTGTGATACCACCATTACAGGGTCATGTACCCTGAACTGCTAAGAAATGTTGAGTTCATCTTCTGGATTTCTTTGGCTGTACATGGGACATGCACCTCTCTGCAAAAGGCAGCATAAACTTAGACTGTCATTTGGGGCTGAAAGTAGAATTTAAATTGTAATAGGCTTACTACTGGCCCTAATTTCACTGCCAAATGGCATTATATTCTGTGATGTCAACTTAATTAAGCACAGAATTAATTGCACATTACTGATGCAAAAGTGATAAAGCATACCTACAGGGAATCATACTTGAGATTAGTATTTCATAGCCTTTACTAATAGCAGCATGGTGTGTCTGTGTGAATTATTGACTGTAATGGTGAATCTGCTATACTGGGGCCAAACTTTGCACCATGGTTTTACACAGAACAATTTTCTATCCATTCTGCCAGACCTAACTGCATATTACACCAAATGGGGGTAAATGTGATTTATATCCATACTCTGTTCTCACCTCCTTCCAGCTTCTCCAGAAGGGACCTGGCCAGGTGGTCACAAGGTGAGTCAGTGAAGGAAAGGAAAGCACTATCCATAACCCTGGCAAACAAAGAGACTGGCTTCCCCAGCTCACCTGCCCAAATGGACTCAAGCCTTGGCTACTGCTACCTCCTGCTGTGCAAGGCGGGAAAGGAAATGTGCAACCAGGAGGATCTCAATGTAGTTTAGGTATAGTGGGAAACTTCACTCTTAAACATACTGGAGAGCCAATCTCAGTGGCAGATAAAATAGTCTGTTTCTTACCAAAGCTATGCCTACAACAGCATGGACCACATTTCTCTGAACGCAGCATGGGCCCGCAGATGCATCGCAGCTAAGAAGCTCACTAGGCATCCTAGGAGTTATCGTGTGTGTATAGAACAAAGGTCCCATGGCTGTCGGGATCAAACCATTGTTTTCTTATTGGGAATTACGTTCCTTTTAAATTCATATGAGAACACTCACTGACACACTAAGAAGCTGGGGGCTGTTTCTGGCTTTTGGGCCACCCAGTCTGATACTAATCATCTTCACCTTCGTCTGTTACAACAACCTTGTATATACCCATGTAAGTCTGTTTACTTCCAGCAACAGTTCCAAATTACAGTGTTTTTTCCTTCAGTTCTTCTTTACACAAAGACTCAGTGAGAAGACGCTGACAAGTTTAGATGCAGTCAGAAACCGTATCTTGAAAGGAAATGCACTCTTTGAAAAGGCCTATTGCACAAGGTCATGCTTAGCATCAGAATGAGAAAACACTACATTAGCTGAGCAATATTTGTGATCTCAGTAGAGGAAAACCTTGACAGTGGGTGTTTTCAATGCTAATCTTGACATACTTCTTTTCTGTGCCTATATTTGTAGAAAGATGGTTTAACTAAACATTAGAGCATTGAGATGTACTCACATGCAAGACTGCCTCTGTGCATGCTGTAGCTTAGATTAGCTATTAAGCCACTTCTATCTGGGAAAAAAAAAAAGGCAACGCTGAGAAATATAGTAGATCAAGTTATGGCGAACAAGAAGCTGGTGAATGGCTAAACTACAAGGAAGAAAACCAGTATTAACGGAGTGTACAAAACTTTAAGCAGAGCAATAAGGGACTAAAAGATAAACAGAAAGCTGATTAAAATCAATGAGATCAAAGTAACAATTTCCACAAATAGGTTAACATGAATTGTGGAAAAAACAGGAAAAAAAAAACAACAACTTGTAGTACTGATTTCCCCATAAGAAGTCTATTTTAGTATATGCAGTATCCTAACCAAGTAGCAACAACATAAGTAGAGGGTGTTTTGGAGCACTAGTAAATCTACAAGTAAATCTACCTTTTTATCTATTTTGTACCTTGCTCCTCTATCCTGGGAAAATTTCAAAACTGCTGACAGGCCCAGCATGGAAAATCACTACCTACTACAGTTTCCTATGCAACTGTTTTCTTACCTGTGCATGCACTAATGATCAAACAGAGTTATTGCCCTCTTCTTTGAAGAGGGTTGCACAGCACTACAGGCAAATTGGCAATGCTATATAAACTGTTTGCAATCTTTCACCCTTCCATGAGTAAATATTAGTTTAAATATAAAAACAACAAAGGTAAAAGAATGCCAGTCTGTAGAAAACATTTCAGGTCAGAAAATATTAACTTTTTACATTTTTTACTGTAATTTTGATTACAAAGTAGTGAAAGGTAGTCCTTATATTATTTCTAAAATAGTGGACACACAATCAATGCTTGCAGGGAAGACCTCAATAACAACCTGACCACTGAACATTTCCTCCATGCTTATCACAGAATAGGAAGCAACAAATAGAGTCTCAGGCACTTTTTCAGGATGTTCAATTTTTAGGTCACAACCTTAACAAAGATATGATAGTGGACAGCTCACACTCCATAGCAGTGCATTCTTTTTTTTTCCTCGAGTATTCATTGAAGGGTACCTCAGCAATCAGCAGCTTTTAATGAAATAATTCTACTAAAATGCTACTTTGAATCCATAAAACTAATGTTTTATCCCACTTTTTCAGAATATATCAGAATCCTGAAATATTCTAGACACACTAAAATGTGAATAATAAACAAAATATAAAGATGGTGAGGAATAGTTCAGGCTTCAAAAGCTTTGTGATTCCTCTTTAAAATATGCAGTTTCATGAAATGATATACATCAGTCTATCAAAACCTTTTTAAATAATGTGGTTTAAGATTAGTTTATTGAGAGGAAGGAAAACTAAGTAATTTAAAAAAATAAAAAAAGTAACATGATCTGAACAAACTGTAGGCTGGTCACTAGTTCTGCCAGACAGAGAAGAATCCCCAGATTCCAGAACTCAAATGTCTTAAGTTCATATCCCTTTTCTATTATTAGATTTTTTAAAAAGAAATCCAAGTTTCCTTTTTTCATCAGTCAGAAACTGTACAGAAGTCATTTTAGAAATAATTCTATTCTTCTTTCGTATCAAGACAGCAAGTGAGTAATTAACAGTTGTAGTATGGCATTTTTGCACCATAGTATGGTGCATTTTGCACCAATGAGAATAGAGAGCTAACGGTCAAGAAAAATAACAGAGAAAAGGTTACAAAAGGAATTTTCCCATGAGCTTTTGCTCCCTACATGCTATAAACCTTCTCATCTGAGAAAACTCAGATGGTCACATCATACCAAAAACTACCAAGTGAAGTGGGGGTAGGATAGTAAGTGGCCTTGCCAAGCAATGGCACTGTTTATGCACTCTTGTTCCTTTGATGATGGTATTGCATTCTCAGAGTAAACCAGATCTTAGCAGTTTTCTTTGCAGTCACAGGAGAGAGAATAAAGAGCTTAACTAAAACAAACACTAAAAGCAAAATCAAGTATTTCACCTTATTTTTCTAACTCACATACTCCCTGAGAATGCAAGATAGTTTCATTGTTTAGTAGAAGTCCCTGAATAAATTTAATGTCCTTCTTTTGTTTCTCTTTAACAGCAAATTTTGTAATACCTTTTTTGGCATGATCAGAACAGATCGTGGAAATAATTAATAGCACTGGTTTATGTTTCACTTTGTTCTATTTATACAAGGTTTTAAAAAGAAGAGAAAAAGGCAGAAGAGTTTGCTTCTGCAACACACGTAACCACTGTTTTATGAAAGCTGTGCACAGCAGGACTTCAGTTGTAGGGTATCAAATATATATATATATG
>VXAA01007015.1:142332-192359 GCA_013399115.1 Anseranas semipalmata
TTCTTTCTGGGCTAACTGGATGGTATTATACATGGAGCTGTCAGGAAGAAAGCAACCTGAATACAGGCTGAAATTGTGCCGGCATCAAAATAAAGACATTTTTCTATTTATTTTTTTCACATGAACGTAAATAAAACCCAGGATGTGTAAAGGCTTTTGATTTGCTTTACTGAGCAGATTGTTACTCAGCTTTATACACCAGTTGTAGTTTTAATCATTTTGACAACCTTGAATTTTTTTGTTGAGCTTCAGGTCTGCAGGAACCAGGATTCTCACAGCAAAATTGCTATCAAAAGCACTCTGTAGAACAATGTGACTGTCTTGGAAAGTCCCCTCACATAGCTGCTCTGTAATTTCAAACCCATCCCAGTCAGCACAAAGGACCTGTGAGTCCTTTCCTGAGTTGGACAGAATCTCCTGGGGTCTGGGCTTCATGACCCTAGCAAGCTAATACTGAGTCTAATAAAACTCAAATTTAGTAGAAGGTCATTACTAACAATTTGAGATAAAATTTCATGAAGTCAGTAAAAGTTACAACGCAGATGACAAAATGACCTCTTTGCCACCTTTCAAGCACCAGGGAACCCAACAGCCTGTCTAAAGTAAAATCAGAATTTTGTTGAAGTGGAAAGCAATATCTTTTGCTTAGCTTCAGAAATGGCTGTACTGTTTTGGTTAAAACCTTCAAATGAGTTAAAAAAAAAAAAATCAGCCTGGAAGAGCAACCTAGCATGGAAATTTTCAGTGTAGGTTTGACAAGGTTATAAATGGATGAAACAGATCTTTATAATCAAAGTGTTGGGCAACTTTAGCCCAACTGCATTTTGCAATTTCCATTCCTTCTATACTACATTTGTATCTTTACAGTCTTTATTTCCCACTTGAATTGTGTTACTGCCCAGAGGCCCGTCTGCATGTGATAGTTTATTCTCCTTCTGAAATGCTCACTCTCCCCTGTCTACTTACTACAGCACAGGTTGAAAATACTGCATTAGCACTGAACAGAGCACAGCCATAGTATTTGGTTCCTATTAGGGCAGCCGATGGGGCATCACTGGCTGTGACCTCCCATTCAAGGAATGGCATTCACAGGATATAAATTTGTTTAAAGTTAAGATATTTTTCCTTTCCCTTTAAGTATCGTTTCCTCATGACTTGTTTTCCCGTGCTATTCCAGCTCATATTCACATTAACAGTTTGTTTCTGGAAATGCTCTCCAGCCTGTTAAATTTTTATTGTGAAATGTTTTGACTAGAAGACAGAGCACTCATCTCTAAAGCAGAATAGAGACAGCAGTCTGTATATCCCTTAAATGAGCCAAGGTTTTCCTGTCCACTTTAATCACAGTTAATCACAGCCAGAAATCATTCTAGTTTGCATAATATTCCATGAATAGTGAAAAGCTACTTAATTATATCTATGGAGTACTTAAAACTCATGGATAAGAAACCATCAAGGAAAAGATAAAAAGATAACACTTTAAATATAAGAAACTACTTTTTATACATTTCTTTAATTACTCAGCCCATCAAGAAACACTTTGCTTGAGGTCAGATACTCCCAAAGATTTCCATGTGTGACTCTAACGTAGACAAGAAAAATGTTTCAAGATGCCTCTCCCAAAAAAGGCAATAAAAAGGGGGGTATATCTTTGTCTTGAGAGTTATTCAAAAGAAAAAAAAAGTCTCTGACAAGAAAGACCACACATTTTCCTAACCAACTCTATACATAATTCCAAAGTGAAATTACTTATCTTAAGTATGGCTTGATGTCTTATAAATTAAAATATAGTGATAAAAAATAATCTATTATTCCCAATAATACATACCTATAAAGCTCAAATTTGAAAGATGTTCTAAATATCTATATGATTTTTAGTACAGGTGCTTTACCACCATTACATATTGTCAGGGACAGGAAGTTTTGTAGGAGTTGCTCAGAGGTAGTCAGTAACGGCTTATTTTGGAAGGAAATGTGGAAATAATTTCAATAGTCAGAAGGTCCTCACAGAAATGTCCTGTCAGCCTCCTCTGCTATTCTGAGTGTGGCTCTAACTGAGGCAATCCTACAAGTCTGTGAGACTAAAAGAGGACTGAGCAAGCCCTTTATATGGGCTACTCACATTTACTGCTTTACTTTCCATTTTTCTGTAGGTTCATTCTCTCCACTCATGGTCAACAGGGTACTACTCCCATACTCATTCGTGTTTCACCATGTGGCTATCCACATGTTTATAATAAATATCTATGAATAATGCTACGCCTGTGAGCATTTCTTCAACTGCCTCTAGGAGATCTGTCAAGACTAAAGAAAAGTTTTCAAACCTCAGAGTTCCTACATTTGCATTCTGAAAGCCTGTTGGTTCTCTTCTATCTGCTTGCTGACTCTTGTATCTGAAGTCAGTATTAGATTCTGAAACATTTTCCAGCATCTTGAAAATCATTGTTCTACAATTCATTTTAAGGAAGTATTTTCAAAGAGCCTTAAAGAATGCTTTTCCTTTGCTGCTTTGAAAATCCTTTACTAATCATTCTCACTGCTAAGTATAATAGTTGGGACTGAATGTCTAAAATAAGCCAAATGTTCTCAAAGCAGAAAATGGAAAGAATTGCTAAAAATTAGTAAGCACATTTTATGCAAAATGAAGTGTGCATTTCTAAGCCTGATTCATCGATTTCTAACAATAGCTTTTAATTTTTAGTCTTGCAGATCTATACCTTTTTTATCCCAAAAAACAACTTTATATCCCTACAGCTACAATTTTGTACGTTTCTGCTCAGGTTAGGAACCCATTTAACTGGAAGCCTTAAATACCAAAACTTCATTGACAAATGACAATTGCATGAAACGGACACTCCATTTTGTCAACCTCTGCTATAAGATTCCGTGGAGGTAAAATTCTTGTTGCTGAAACTGCATGACAGTAGTCAAGTTCAGTGATCACTTTAGAGAAAGAAAGACAGTCACAATTTTGCCTAACCTTAATTTACATCACTAACATTGAACAAATTAAAACAACCAAAAAAAAAAAANNNAAAAAAAACCACAAAGTACTTATTCTATATTTGACAGCATGTGGATGGACTCCTTTACCTAGCTAGAGGTACGGAGAATTAAATCTAGACTTGTGAAGCTGCAACAATCTACTTTATACTGTCAGAGTGAGTTCTGGGGCCGAAGAGAGAGGTTTTACTTACCACAAAGCATTGTTTGCATTTTTGCAAAAAGATATGTTAAACACAATGTGTTCCTGGTTAGATCTGATGTTGTACACATGGTATTTCTTGAAGTAATTCGGATCTGTCTGGTCAGATATAGGTTTGGTAACACCTGAACACTCTGGATTTTCATAAAATTGTTATGTAATTAATAGCCCCTGTAACAGCTGTTTATCACATTTCCTGTACATCTGTATCATTGATATAGTTAATACTTGGTAACTGCCATAACGGAGCAGTCTTATCCTATTGGTGTGAAACTATCAAGCTACCTAGCATTTTACTGTACTTTACTAAGCCACAGGATAGTTCTCCATAGGACCTGGTACATAGCTTAGCCAGCTTCACTTAACAAGCCATTAAAAACACATTGCATACAAAAGTGGCAGTTTAGTCCTGGTTACCTAGTAAGTGTCTTTCCTTCTAGGAATACCCAGTTCCCAGGATTCTATGATTCAGAGAACCTGATCACCAAAAGATAAGTATTTAATTCAATTAGAAATACAATTTTATTTTTCATGTTGCAGAGTTCCCTGCACACAGAGACTCCACGAATGAAGGAGTTCTTTATGGAAATATCCAGACCAACATATTCAACATCTTCATTCATGACCTGGACACAGACAGAGAGCACCCTCAGCAAGTTTGCAGACACAAATACAAAACCGGGAGTGGTTGATAAGCCAGATGGTTGTGCTGCCTTTCAGTGGGAGCTTGAGAGGCTGGAGAAATGGGTAAATATGAATCTCATGAAGTTTATATCATAGGGAAATGCAAAGACCTTTACCTGGGGATGAATATCCCCATGCACCAGTACAGACTGGATACCAACTGGCTAGAAAGCAGCTTGACAGAAAAAAAACTGGGAATCCTGGTGGACAAGTTGAACATCATACAGGGATGTATCCCTGTGGTGAAGAAGGCCAACAGCCTTCTAGGCTGCATTAAGAGAAGCATTGCTAGCAGCTTGGATGTGATCCTTCCTCTCTACTCAGCCACGGTGAGACATACCTGGAGTGTTATGTCCTGTTCTGGGCTTCCCAGTACACAGAGACGTGGACATACTAGAGTTAAGTTCAGCAACAGGACACAGAGATGATTAGAGGACTGAAGCACCTGTTGCACAAAGAGAGACTGAGAGCCTACCGAAGATATTTCTGATGACATGTTCCTGATTGCCTCTCTCTTGGTGGAGATTTGATTTCTGATATCATTATATTGGAATACTTAGGGTAAATAACAAAACTTTATAATTTATTTTTCAGTAAAAACTGCAGTCCTCAAAGAACTCTAACACTGATGAATGCCTAATGCTTGTTGCAATGGATGTGAGAAAATACGGAATCAGCACAAAGTGCCTTCACTGATGTTCTGTTTACAAGCTGAGCATCATTAATAAAGGACTTAAAATTCCCTCAGGCCTTAATGAAATTAGTCTGTAAAGGGGGTCCAGGAATCCTGTTTTGGAGTGTACAGAAAAATTACAGTTGGACTTTTACATATGAAAGAGATTAAAGCTACTGCTGTTCAGACTTTTTGCTCATTGCTTCTACCACCAGAAAGTCCAACAGAGGCAAGTAAAGAACTGCTCATGTGAAGGCCCAAACTAATGGCAATCCACTCTCCTGGGGACTGGCGGTAAAGAATCTGTTGCTTGCCAAAGGAATTTGGCCATGTCCAACAATTCTTCATTGATGGCTAAAGTCATCCATCTAGGAACAGCTGTGTGCAATACATCCAACACTGTAAGGATTTTCCTGGATTGCTTCCACTTAGATGTCAGGCAACTTTTCTCATAAGATGTTGGAAGGATTTGTAATCATCTGGGATAAAAGAGTATGATTAAAAGATGGCTGGCTCAGCTGGTGATGACAAATATACTGGCATCTGCTATTCCTCCTCCTGAAAATTCTCTTCCAAGGGAACCAGATCAGTAACAGACTGAACAATAGGAGGAATAAATATATCTTTCATGGTCTTTGTGGTGAAACCTTATGGAGTTTTGAGATACCCCATGGTGATACCAAAAAAGAGGTATCACTTGAGGAGCTGAGGCCCAGGCAGAAGGATCCCTGTAAAGAGGAAATTAAGAATGTCTGGTGTACGCAACTATAGAGAGGCAGGATCCATGTGGTTTGGAGTAGAAAGTCTTTCTGTTGCACTGAAAATCTGATGAGGAGGAAGAATATTTCTTTTGAAAATGGTACAGCATTGTGATAAAATCTAGATCCTTTGGAGGGTGCCAAGGCAGGCACTAAAACTACATAGGGGAGTCCAATAACACAGTGTGTAACAAATCTCTGTTGGCTGTCACATACTATTAGAATGCTGGATAATAAATAAGTTTAAGTGGAATTATTCATTGGTAAGTATGTATTTGCTTTTAATTAATAAATTAATTTTAATTTTTCTTGTAATTACTAAAACCTGATAAAAAGATTCACGTAATTGAAATGATGCAAGATTTCATAAAGTACTGAAGACAATCAATGTAGTTTAATCCACACCTCATCATTACAGTTTGCAACTGTTCAAACCTACCCTCTGTCTGATTTATGGAAGGGGTCTCTGACACCTTATGGAAATGTCCTAATTGTCATGCCATAAAAGAAACACAGAGTAGATCTTCAGTCACTCTACTGCTGAGTACTGACATAGTCATTGAGCTAAATTTGAAAATAGTTATTTAACTTAGTGATTAAGACATTAGCCTGTGAGCCGTAAAACTGGAACTGGTTTCTATCATAGTGGGTATGTAATATAGAGTGGTAAAATATAAAAAAAATGAGACCATGAAGCTAAGCACAACATACCTCCTGATCCACTGATTAGGTGTTTTTATATCAGGTCAGATAGTTTATTTTGAACTAGGTGATATTTGTTTCATTTTGTATGCATGACTAAATCTCATAAATCTCACCTTTTTTGTTGAGCTCTTAAAAAAACAGATACAGATACATGTACACATGTATCATAAGGGATAAGCAGCCAAACATGAGTTATTTGAGTACTATAGTGAAAAAGAGTAAATTCCAGATAGAGATGCATAACAAGGGAATCCTTAGCAGACACAGAAGTGATATACCTCTGCATTTGGTACTGGTGAGATCAGCACTGGAATACTGCAGTCCAACCACATGTTCATAATTCAGGGAAGATTTTGAAACCTGGATATAAAACTGGAGGCAAAAGCCTTGAATATAAGGGAATGCATGTCTTATAGTAAAACATCTGGAGTTTAAGCTATATAAATAAAAATAGAGCCAGTTTAGAGTTCCTAGGACACAGTCTACAACGTCTAAGAAAGGCACAAAAATTTAAGAAGAGAAGTATTTCGATCTGGCAAGTTTATAGAAGTGGATCAAATGAAGTCTAAATTAGAGAAAATAACACTAGAGATATCTTTACAATGAAAGCCATTAAACATTAAAATAATTTACAAAAAGCATGGCAGAATTTCTATCACCGATCATTTTACCTTTATGTTTTTCTAAAATATGTGGTATATTTAACAAATGTTTCTGGATTTGAAGAAGAGGTTTGTTCTGAGTAACCATATGTACACTGTCAAGCATGAAGGCAATTCAGGTAAATACAGTAATCCCTTCTTGGTTTTAAAACCCATTAATGTATAAATTAAAACAAGACCAGTATTTAGTTAGAAATAACAAAGAAATAAATACATGATCATTAAGCCATTCCTGTCATTTGCCTGCTTTGTTCAACTGCAAATTATTATGTAAAGAAAGTTCTGAAATAATTGATTCTTACACTTGGAGCAGTCAACAATCTCTAAAACCATTTTCCAGTTTTTAAATTTTCTGCATACTATGAGATTGTAATATTCAGTTTCCTTTTGCTATATATCATCTGATATTGAAATACTGTATCATGTAGGTGATAAAGATAACATTCACAATATTGTACAGACTATTTCTCTATCGGTCTTCATGCAGAACAGCATTAATCCTGAGAGATGTATAACTCAGCAGCTGGACTAAGGGTTCTGTAAAGTAGCACAATAGAGCTTTAAAATTAAAATAATAGCTTTAAATATTATGAGAACTCAATCAACGGTAGTTTTGTATATCACACTCAAACTTTTCACAAAATCATGGAATCGTAGAATATCCCAAATTGGAAGGGACCCACAAGGATTATTGAGTCCAACTCCTGGCTCCACACAGTCCCACCCAAAAATCAGACCACATCTCTGAGAACATTGCCCAAACGCTTCTTGAACTCCGGCACACTCGGTGCTGTGACCACTTGCCTGGGGAGCCTGTTCCAGTGCCCGACCACCCTCTCAGTGAAGAACCTTTTCCTGATATCCAGCCTGACCCTCCCCTGTCACAGCTCCATGCCATTCCCTCGGGTCCTGTCGCTGTCACCAGAGAGCAGAGATCAGCGCCTGCCCCTCCGCTCCCCTCGTGAGGAAGCTGCAGGCCGCCATGAGGCCTCCCCTCAGCCTCCTCTTCTCTGGGCTGAACAAACCAAGTGACCTCAGCACTCCTCATACATCCTCCCTTCTGGACACTTCACCATTTTTGTAGCCCTCTTTTGGACAGGCTTTTGATTACAATTTACAATTATGTGCAAGTTGTTTAAATTTTCTTTACATTCTAACTTCTTGCAAATATGATCATTTTTATGTACATGTAATTTGACCATCACTCCATATACTGCAGAAGTCTTAATGTTTCACTTTTAATTAATAGAAGAATTGAATTTAAAATAACACTGTGTTCAATCCAAATCAGTGTTGGGTAGGCTGGTCACCTTCTATGGGCTGATACAGTGAAACCTTAACTGTCAAGTACAGTGTTTTCTTATGTGCAGTCTCACTGATTTCATTAGACCTCTCATAATGACTACCCATGGGCACAATTATTTGCAGGATCACATCTTTACTTAGTAAAGAAACACCATCAAAGGATAGTCAGGAAGAAATATGGATATAATGAAATCAATCCCTTTTACCAAACCAGTCTGCAAGATTCTATAAATGCATACTTGGCAGTCTCAGAAGGGCGCTTTGCATGGAAGTTTCAGACATCTGTGCTGCAGCCTAAGAAGTACTACATTAGTGAATCTCTTCAGGATCCATACAACATCTTAGGACAGCGATGATAGCAATCCAAATTATCCAGTCACACTTCGTTCTGTGAATATTCACTATAGAAAATCAGGAGGGTTTATTGTATGAGAAAGAAAACTGTTACTGTAAGTGAGCACTTGTAGAACAGTAAGTGTGATTTTAAACTAGCTACACTGGTTATCAGTACCTTGGGCCATTTAAACATGAGGAATTTGTGATGTATGTAATCCATGCTGGTTGCTTACTGTTTTGGATTTTACTTAATTTCATAAAAGAAATTGAACTGGACACTTCTCTAGAGAGTCTTCAGCGTCAATAATTCATTTTGCTTTATCCCTGAATTTGTTCACATCTTATTTTCCAGCACAATAGATACAAATTTGCATTCAGTGAGTTATTCCATTCTAAGCTTACGTGGAGTCATATTCTATCTTTAAATAAGGGGTGGTAACTCGTGGCTTTTTTGCCCATGTAAGCAGTTCTTTCAGGGCAAGTCAAACTGATTAAATTCAACCTCCTTTGGCAATTATTTAAACTAGTTTCTTTGACTGCGCTAGAACAAAGGAGAAGTTGCTGCTAAGATGCTTCCTCCAGGAGCTGACACCCAACAGCTAAAACACTGTAAAGACCACACAGTAAAAGTGTAGTTTTTTGACTACAGCCCTGGTTCTCCTTTTTGCTTATACTCAGTCCTGCAGTCCCGATCTAGCTTTTCTGCCCAATAGGCTAGAATTAACACATACTAGTTTGTGATGTGCAATATAAAGTATGGTAAGGTGTTACTGCGGTCTTGATGTCTGGATACTAGGAGACAAACTAAGTTTGCCTGCTAAATTAACCTATTGACAGTAGTCACAGAGGCAGGTCTTTTCCTTGCTATTTCAGATGCTACAGAGGGGAAGAATTAGAGTGCGTGGAAAGCAAGATGATGTCAACACCACTATCTCTTCTTTAGTCTGCATCTGGTAAGTCTTGGCCAACAAAAAAATCTTGATACTGAGGACATCCACCCTGGTCCTAATAACCAGACTCTGTATTGCCACCAAAGAAAGCTGGCCAGAAGCATCACTCGCTCTGGGACGTCTGCCAAAGAAGTCCCTCCATACTTCAGAAGAGCTGCAAGAGGACATGGTTTGAGTGTGAAATTTTCTGGAACAAAGGACTTCATCAACAAGATGAGCATAGACACATGCAGGATTGAGGAAATCAGCGAATTAGGGAAGAGTGCAATTACATCAGCAGCTGCATAAGACTGGCCACTGCCTACTCACATGGCTGTGTTCTACCTTCAGTGCAAGTCCTCTGTCCACCAAGATCCCAAATCTGCTATCAAGAGGGGCGATTCCCATTGGTGAGAGGAGAATTCACACCTCACTTTCCTGCTAGGAGCAGCCAGAGCAAGACAGTGGTCAAAAACTGTTCTTCTGCCCGAGGCATGTGATCAATTCTCTGCTTGCTGCTGCTCATCCATAGTCACTGATGGCACTGCCAGACACAATCCTCATAGCAGCAAGGCGATCAGTGGCACAGCAAGAGTCCTAACTCTTATTTCCAGCAGAAGCTAAAGGCCCAAAAGAGATAAACAAATATCAGAAATAAATATAGGGCCTTTGCTAAAAAGTAGCTTTATTAAATGACTACTACAGGGAGCACATAATGAAGCAAATTTACAGAAAATTACCAAGATGAGGAAGAACAGAAATTGCCAAAAGCACACAAAGATAATGAAAAAAAGAGCTCATTTTTTCAGTAAAATAATATGAAACATATTATGAAAAAATATCAGTAAAAAATAACTGGGATTCACAGAAAGAAACACCACATAGTTAATAAATCCTTTTGTAGGAGCATACATGTTTAAAAAAGTAATAAAATATAGCCAAAATGAATTTGCACAAAGCAAATCCTGTCAAACCTCTTTAATTTTCTTCATTGCTAGACTAACTGGTCTAGTGTGTAAGGAGGAAGTGTTTTTGTAATTTAATGACTTTAATAAAGTCTTTCCTGCTGTCCTAATGAGACATTCTCATAAAGAAAGTAAGGAAATATAATTTTGATGAAATTACCTAGGATGAGGATATGTCTGGTTGAATAAATAATCACCAATGGTTCACTGCCACAGAAAGAGCACAATTCAAGTGGTATCATAAGATACCAGATAAGATCTACTGCATATTCTCTTGGATAGAGAAATAAAGCTCAGTGATAAGAGCTTGTGAACATGACCAGAATGGGTAAAGTTGCAAGTACCTAGAAGGTTAGATAAAAATTTCATTCATAGAAATGTTCTTTATTACACAAAATAACATTTAATAGAGACAATTGAAAAATGCTGTAGAAAGGAGTTGGAGACAATTGATGAGGCAGCAGTAATGCAGAAAATTATATGGAACTATCTTGGGAATGATAGCGTGACTAAGAAGGGATAATAACATAAAAAATCAAGTCTTGGTGATATAAAAGAAAGTTGTTTCCATTTTGAGACATTCTCATTTTTTTGTCAACTAAGCCATAAATAATACGTTGCTGGAATAATCTGTCCATTTGGAGGAATTATACTTTGAAGAAAGCTGTAGACATACCACAGACTAAAAAGGAAACAATAAAACCCAGAAATTTAGGAAACATCACCTGAAGGGAAATACTGAAGACCTGGATTGGTTTTCTCAAACAAAGAGATGACTGAAAGCCAGAGAGGTAAACATGGAAAAAAAGTTACTAATAAGAAGCTGATGACAAAATATTCTTCCATATACTGATGACAGAAAGAAGCAATCTTTTCAATAGGTTTGGGCATGTTTTTACTGCAGATCTCACTGTAGTGCACAGACATAGAAAGAACATGCAAGGAAGCCACGTCCTGTCATGGAAGCAGTCAGTAGCAGGATGGAGCTCAGCCTGGGCTAAGAAATATTTTCTGGGTTCCTTGGAAAAGCTTTATGTAGTCTGGTTTCACATTAAGTAATACACTCATTAAAGGTGGTTTATTTTTGTTTTTTTACATTCCAGGAGGACAGAATGTAAATGGGGAGACCTGGTAACACAACAACAGTACATTTTAATTGGGTCCCTGAAGGCGCAATCATTCTGGCTAGATAAGTCTTGCTAAACATTGTTTAAAATCTATATGCATTTTTATGGAGATTTGTTTTTTTGTTGTTGTTGTTCAAAACGACAAGAAAATACTGTTAATTATTTAGAAATTATTCAAGCGTAATGTTTATTTATTTAAATTTTAATTTTTATGAACCATGTCATTATAGCTTTGAAATCCTTTCTCTAGCATTAAGGAAGCTATTAATTCTGGTTCACAGAAATGTTTAAACAATTCCTTGTAATTGTCCATTATCAACAGAGAAGGTTACTGCAATACATTAGTTTTACACCAATGCATTTTACTTGGTTTGCATAATACAAATGTTCCAGTTCATGTGTATCCAAAGCCGCAAGAAAACACATCATTAGTTTTCAAATGAGAGGTTAGCAAGACCTATTATTCTGGTGCTGAAAAATGGATTGTAAAGTAAGGGGATTAATAATTTAAGATAGATCAGCTCAGCACAAAACGTTTCTCAGTTGCTGCTATGAGGAGACCAAACTAATTTCCTCCAAAAGTACTGATGTTTACCCATAAAGTGTATAACAACCACCACGGTGTGGCTAGAGCTGCATGCTTTAAAGTCTGAATGTAGACTGAAAACCTTAGAGCTCCAACAATCAGACTAGCAGTACAGAAGACTAAAGCTGACTTAATTTCTCTTCTGTCAGGCAACGTTTCAAACAGTAGTTGCAGACCTGGAGGAAAGCTTTGTGTCAACATTTCTAGTGATCAGGAAATTGCTTTACTTAATTTTTGCAAACTGGAAAAAAAAAAAAAAAAAAAAAAACAGGATCTGCTTCCTGAGTGGATTTTCAGATCACTATTTCCTTGAAGTACTTTACAGAATCAGACACTTTTAACAATAATAATAAGAAACATTACAAAGCTCACTCATGCCAGTTGGAAAACGATTTAACTACTAATCTTGTTGTAATGTCTCCTGAAGTCATCATTAACCTTGGAAAAGTTTGCCTGGAAGTAGTACAAAACAGCACACCAGCAGTATCCCAAACAGACTATCAAGACAATATTAAATATTTAATATATTTCACCAGTGTCACTATCTGTAGCCTACCTACAGATAACATAGAGTAATTAACACAATTTATGTTTTGGAATATTAGGGATGAGTAAGCATGTAAAACTGCAAATGACCATATTCTCATTAATTTCTTTGTCAGCTCACCACCTGCTTGTCTTTACATTTCCACATTACTCATCATGTTCTGCATTACTCATTTTCTTTCTCTTAATTCCCTCACTTCTTTATTTCTCTCTCGTCTCATAAATGTTCTCCAGTTTTGGATTTTTTTTTTAATCCGTTCTTTTCCATCCCTTATGCAGCCTTACCAGTATCTGCATACTTCTGGACTTTCTCCTTTTCCTCCTCTTCTTTCCATGTATTTTCTCCTCTGAATAATAACAGATTCTTCCCACCAGTAGGTCTTTGTGACCTTTCCTACCCAAATTTGGTCCTCTGCTTCCATATATATTCACCCCAAGCATCAAGTTCAATTCTGGTGCTGACATCCTGTCTTTAAACTCCTGACTCTTCATCTGCATCTGTGGAGATGTCTGCAGGATCCATCTTTGGCAAAAAAAAAAAAAAAGATAGCTGGATAACAGTTGGAGCAAGAGTGTAAGTAAGTCGTGTGTGTGGATGGAATGCAGAAAACTCTCTGAAAGGATGTTTTCACAAAACTGTTTATGTTAAAGAGGAAGATGACCATCAGCCACAGTAATTCACCAGGAGAGACTTCTGAAACAAAAGGAGTCAGCTTGAAAAGAGGTATAAAGGAAGCACGGAAATTTGGAGCAGCCAGGAGAGATCTTGGAGTGGCTAGAGCCACACTCAAAACCTGGTTTGATGCTGCCAGAAGTCACCATGTGGCCACCAGGTGGGCTTGAGGCACCCCAGCAGCAACGGGCACACACAGTGCTGGAGAAACCACATCTCCATCGTGAGTTGTGTGGAGGTAGGAGAATGAGATTCATAGCTTCACTTGCTCACACCAGTCCTGATCCTCCCACTTGTCCACTTTCCTATGTCCTTTCCCACGTATTTTAGTTTTAGTTAAGGCTATGTGCAAGCTCATGTATATGAGTTAAGGTATTAACTAAGACTAGCATAACTGAACTGCTTACATTAGCCAAGTTAGCATCTCTAGATGGTCCTGTATTGTGCATGAAGCCTTGGTATTCTCCACTCCCTCCTGCTGAATTTCAGGTTTTCAAGCTCTGACTAAACCTAGATTGCCAGAAAAGAATATCAGAGCAAATGATATCATTTCAAATGCAGTGTTGCAATGCCCAACTTCTTAACAGAGAACATACCAGTAAGTCTGTTTTTGTACACTAGCAGCTTAGCTCAGAAAACCACAGGTTTATGCCAATGCAACCAATGCAGTTGTCTATCATGGTCATCAAAATTTGCACTTTTAAAACAACTTAAAAATAATTCTTGAAAGCAGAATTCTGGTAATATTTTGGGATAACAGTTCCAAAGCTTTATGTAAACTGTTTCCCAGACTCTCTTTTGGCTTTGTTAATTTACTTTGTCATTATTGCCTCATAGGCACCATAGTCATTTTCAAAAAGTTAAAAATACCTAAAATGTAGCTCTTTTAAATGCCTTGCCAAATCCTGTTTTCACTTTCACATGCATTTAAAAAGTAAATCAACATAGTTGTCATTCTTAGGTGGGCAGAGAGTTTGCATCATTTTTCTATTATCTGCCTTTTTATGTACATAAAAGGAGAAATACTGAAGAATTAAAATGAATGCTTGCAAGCGTGAGCTGGCTTAATGGAAAATTAAACATTTCAGAAGTCAAGATTCCCATAATGTCCAGTAATAAACAGAATATTGGCTTGGATTGTTCTTTACTATTCTCTCCTGGTTTGGAAATCAACTTTTAATGACATTATCTGATAGCACCTTAAGGGCAGGCCAAAATATTCTACACACAGAATACACTGATATATTAAGTCTACAACAGGAAAAAAAAGAAATAAATATTTAAAATGTGGTGTATTCCAGACATAGCCAGTTCTCATTCTCCTATTTAATGCAGATAATTTCCAGGCAGATTAATGAACAAATGCTAATGAACATCTCGGCACTGTGACCAGCCCCACCGTATGTGGTTCTGCTGATGGGTGAATCAGGACTCCTTTCGCTTCAAGTGCATTCATGTGCACACAGGAAGCTCGGAAACCCAGAAAGTCAGCCTAGGACCCCAACTGCCGGGACCCCAAATACTTGCACCTATAGCTTAATTCTTCAGATCTGCCTCCAGAATATGTCAGTTCCACCTTAGAAAGAATTGTTATCACTCCTAATTATTCAGAGAAAAATAGGAAAAAAAAATTCCCCACCGGGGAAAAACAGAATTCTACCTTGTATCTCAACAGAATTCAGTTTCTTTCCTGCCTCTCTTCCTGTCTGTTCTCTAGGATGTGCAAAAAAAATCCACTGTCTTCTTTCGAACTTTCTCTGGCATCTCATTCATTGCTTTCTCTGCTTGAAGTACTGCCACAAAGCCAGGTGATAGCTGTACAGTCACTGCTTGTCAGCTTTATTTCTTCAGGGATAATAAAAGTTCCTCTCTTCCCTTCTTGACTCCTCTGAAAAGCAACTAGCAATGCATGATCTGCTGCTGCTCTTCTGCTACTACCCAGAAAATTGACTCCCTTTGATGCCGGTGGAGACATAGCCTGACTTTCCTGTGAATGTCCTTCCAAACCATGCACTGGATAATGACACTTTAATTCCAACCAAAAGAAATCTTTAGAGATTAAATGTTAATCAGTGAATGCATATCAATTCTCAACATTCTCTCTTCAGAAGCCTACAACCAAACCTGCTGTTAAATCAGTTCTTGATTAAGTATGAATAAAGTAAATGGAAAGCTCTAATAAAAAGCATGAGATATGTAGGCAAAACTGTTTTTTATATGGTATTTTCCTTAGAGTGTGAAACCCAGGGCAGAACAAAACTGGATACACAACAGTACAGAACAGAATGCTTTTCCCTTAAATAAATAAGCGTGTTCTCAATAATGAATTGTCTTAAGTTAGAAAGTTTAGTATACTAAAATATAAAAAATGCCATGGTTCTAATCCATCGAAAGCTTTTCTTTTCTGCTGTTGAAAGTACTGGAATAAATAGTCCCCTTCACAACTCCATTTTTAAAACCAGCCAGGATTTCCTCCATCACTACAACTGCAGTCCAGACTATCATTACTGGGATGGCTATAAAGGTTCTTCTGACTTCCTGTCCCAATCCGGCGATAGCCAAGCTATCTATACCATATCGCATGTTTTGCTATAAGACATTACCAATCCATTTCATTTAAATCAGTTATTTTTTCCTTCAGAAATTTCTAAAATGTATTTATTCACCTTCTTCTAGTATGATTAAGGTGTTGAATACTAACATTTGGACAGCTGTTCAAATGTATCTGAACAGCATTAAGCTACAAAGGCAAATTTAAGACATTTGCTCCTTCTCTTTTGCATTTTTTTTTGTACTTGGTTCTGCCTCCTTTCAATCTACTCATTGAATAAGTGTGTATTATCTGCCTGTAAATTAGATTCTCTATGCTTTTCCCCTACTTAATCTACTATTCTGTCTGTCCCGCTTTCTTAATTTACAAAATGCCACCTATCGTCCAAATTTCCTGAGGTACTGCTTTACATTTTATCTTCCTGTCCACCATCTAGTGGAAGTGCCAGGCTCTCAAAAACAGTGTAATTCATCAGCCTGAATATACAAGGGCTTTTTACACCCTTTATAATGTCCTGGATACTACTTAAAAATGTCTTCCCTTATTGCTTCGTTCAAATTCTTTTTTTTCACAGGTTCTTACCAGGCTAAGAACAGACGCTTTTGTCCTCTTGATCCTCCTCCCAAGGCCCAGTTTTTCTATGATTGTTTTTTATATCAACCTCTTTCTCATTTCAATTTCTAAATTAAGTCTTTTAAGGTACTGACATTTATAAACAACTACTGACAGTTTAAACCAATACACAACAATATAATATTTGGGTATTTACCCATCATTGTAACCATTACAGGAAAAGGTAGAAGCAAGTATGTAGGCAGAAAATACCCATAGCATCATTGCCAACCAGATGGCCACAGTTATGCAATTTATGTAGACTTGCAGAAGGTACAGCAAACTTGGGTGTTAGGGCAAAGGGAAATCAAGAAATGGACTCTGATGTCAGGGTTTTCTTGTGAACTGTGCTTTCACATTCCAGCCTTCCTTTAAAGTAAGAAGCAAAGGATGATAGAGTCTTCTCTTCCCTGCCCACCTTCCTCCTACACCATAAGAATAAATTACCACTCATCACATTAATATGCTACATTAATTTACAATTAAGTGATCACTAGCAATAATGATATATGATGTACTTTCATAGCAATTGTAGTGCACAATTCAACATAGACTGGCAAAGTTTCCCATATATTTGTTTATTCCCTACACACAAGGAATAAGGATAATAATAACTTGGACCCATTGAAGACCACTACAAATAAAGGGAGAAAACAGCCTTTTTTACAAGCTTCTAAACCACTATACAGCTTTAAAATCTACTATTTTTTAGGTTGTCTACCAGTACAACTGTTTCCTTTTTACTGAAAAATGCATCCTTTTCATATGATATTCTGATTTTGTAGCTATTCTATGGACACTAATTGAAAAGGTGCAAACACCATTTACACTCATGCAAAACACAAGGATACCTGTTGAGTATATATTGTATTGAAGCCATAGTATAAAAAGAGTAAACTAGAACTCACAAATAAGAAAAAAAAAAAAAAAGAATACCATTCTAACATATGAGGATGTGTTTGCTTGTACTTGGTAAAGTACCTGAATATTTTGAGCTTCCAGGAAAAAGAAAAAAAAAAAAGAAAGAAAAGATTGAAAAGAGAGGGCATTATACTGATTGTTATTTTTTGCTAGAAAATACTTGTCAGTGTATTTTTTCCATAGGAGCAGAGTATGCCAAGAAGTTATAATGTCTAGAAGTCACAGAACATGCTGTTTCTATATTTTATTATGCTACACGTAAATGAAAAATAAAGTTACTGATATGGATTATTCTTATTCCATAAATTATGGCAGTATAAATATTTTGTAGAAACCTGGTCTTTGTAAACATATGCAATATACTGTGCATCTGTCACCTGGCATTACCTATGTGCCCCACAGTGGTGTAAGAATCATGCTGGAATAGCTTCTGCCAGTGGATTACAGTGAGGTTCAGCATCAAGTTTTTGGAGCGGATTTTATCATACAACAAAATAATGAATCAGCCATATATATTTTAAAGGACTAGAAGTAAGAGACCAAAGGATTGGACTGGGTCATTTTCTTAGCAAAGGAGAAGTTAAAGTTACAGAGGGATCTAGTCTAGTTAATTGCCATTAATACAACATTCATATATATAGTGAACAAAGATAATGGAACAACAGCAATACCCCAAGGAGCTTCTCTCATATGCAGACACTGTAGAAAAGATAACAGTAGAGCTCCCTGAAGAGTTGGAAAACAAGGGCTTTTCCACCATTGTTCTCTCCTAAAAAGCAGGAGAAAGAACACCATTTGCCCTATTTTTCCATCCCTACCACTCTGAGGGAAAATCCTGGATCCAAAATTGCATGAAACCACAGAAAATGTGCAGAACAGAAAAGAGAGGTATTTGAAGCTAATGCGGTAATATTTTTAAAACACATTAAATCAAAGTTATACAGCAAGGACAAATTCATTGTTATTATCCAGCTACAGTTGATCTGGAAATCTCAAAAGACCATGGATTTCTTGAAATAATTCCAGGCTTTCTTGGATGCCACTAAGGCAGAGATACCAGAAGAACAACTTCTCTTTTGACACTCTGATTCTTTTGCTTCCATTCGCAGTGAAGACTATGAAGACCAAAGTCACAAAACAACAACAACAACAAAAAACAGACTGGAGTGCAGAAAAACATTAGCTTCAGCGTAAGCATCAACTAATGACTGTGGAGATTCTTATGTTAGTAGAAATCATATAAATCTGAGAACTAAAACATTTATTATGTCATCTAATCTATGCAGTTGGCAGGAAAGGATTTGTTCGCTAGAGCATATTTTATACAGCTTTATTCAGTCCAATTTTAAATGGCAGAGCTATGAAGCTCCCACTATGTTCTTTGAGAAAGCCGATTTGTTTATTGTTTGAATTAATTTGACCATTTCCAGTTATAGTAAACATGCTCAAGATGCTGTTCTTAATAAAAATATGGAATGTCCTCAGTAATTTATGTTAGCGTTAAAATAGCTAGTGAATATCCAAGCCATGAGCTCTGTTGAAATATCTTTGCATATAACAGGCGGTTCTTTTGATATTAACAAATGCAGAAATCTCTAAGTATTTGGCAGTTGGTTTCTGATGCAATTACAAAGTTTATTCAAATTGATGTGCTTTAGTAATCAGTTCTATATGATTCATAAACTTGGCCTTTTTTACACAGCTATGTTTCTGAATGAATTTTTTAGTTATTTCCAAGCACAACTAGGTTGGAAATACCAAAAGTTACATTTCTTTCACAGCATTTTTATATTATTACTTCTTCATAAATTCAGGACTTACAAAAAAAATTGAAAATGAATGAGAAATTATTGATTTCCACATCTGAAAATACGGTACTTATCTTACTCTTATGTAGAGGATGGGTAACATTGAAGGGATTATTCATAATAGATACTCAATCTGTTTTTTTTTGCTACTGGGAAGGCAACTCAAACAGAAGTATACATCCACTGTAAATGTATCTTCCTAAGAAAGATACTCATATGTACTCACTAAGTTCTGACATAGCTCCCAAGAAAGACCTGATTTTTAGAGTACATCTAAAATTACCTTTGGCTGTATATATGAATTACACTCTCTCTCTCACACACACATATATATAGGCAATTTGATATTTTCTTCTCTTTTTGTGGGAAAAATTGTCTGAACTGCAGATTCAGTTACTTCAGTGTAAGGTTTGCACCCAATAAAACCATCCTACTTACATGGGAAGAAAATTACAGGACTAAAAGGACTGAGGCTAAATCTTCACAATTCTTGTGTAAGAACACTTTTTTGCTGGAAAATATTTTCCAAAGTCAGAAGGAAAATGAGTACACTTCAAAAAAAAAAAAATCATCTGTTTCATGAACTATGATAGCATCTGTATTTACTGTACATGATACAATCTTTATGGCATAAAGAGGTTGTCTTTCTGTTTGAGCTGACTGAAATATTGTGCTGGTCTCGACCTTGGAAACGTTTCTTAAGCATTTACTGTAGTATAACACAGAACTTTTGCCAGAAGAGTCACTGCAGAGCCGTGGGCTCTTAGGGGGCTTTCCAAATTAGGGGTTTTCTTGCTCTGGATTGAGCATGCCAGCAGTAGTTAGTTGCCGTTCTGTATTTAAAACTGATTTGCAGAAATGGATTTCAGTAAGAAATGATGAAATTTCTTGTATTTCATTGAGTTAAGTTTACTACCACAAGACAATTTAGGGAGACATCCATTAAGAAAACTCTTGCAAACAATCCAGTGCTACATGAGCTACAGCAGATTTCTACAGCAGATTTCTGAATGCATCAGGAAATATTCACAATTCTAATGGCCCCAAAAGACTGTGAAGAATGTGCTTTTATAATAAATTTTTTAAAAGCTACAGTTTATTTGATAGTTATCATAGATCCTTAAAAAATTATTATTGATATTTAAACAGAAATATAGTGAACTAAACTATTAGCTTAATAAAAAGATACCACTTCAGGAAAATATCAAACATCTCTTAATCATCAGTCAACAGCTTTCTATGAAATAATTTCTTAATCCCACTTTATTAAAGCAAAGTGCAATACATTTCATCTAATTTATGATATAAATTGCATAGCAAATCCACTCAGGACATGCAAATTTAAGGTTAGCACTTAGGTCATTTCATTCCCATAGTAACCTTTTAATGTCTGGATTCCCTTTCTGCACCATAACTGTACACTACTGAAAGACTTCTCCCCAGGTAGCAGAACATAATCCTGGCATGGCAACCTGTCTGAGTTTACTCTGTGGTTGAAATGTCAACCATTAGTGTAATCCCACAATACATGACATCAGTAGTGTCTATCCAATAAATTACAAACCTGTATTCACTCTGGGACCATCTATAATCTTTTATTTATTTGTCATACAAACACTGTGGTTTCAATATCCTACTGGTCACCCAGTAAGAGCTGGAGTTTTGTTGAAGATGTCACTAGCCATAAACAGAAGTGTGAACTATAGCAGGTTTATTTAATCCTACAGCCACTGAATCCTTATTTGCAGTAGTTTGGGAAATATTATTTCCCATGCAAGCTCACTTAGTCTGAAGCTAGGAATGGCCAAAGGAAAGGGGTTTGCTGGGGTAAAAGACAAATAAACTAGATCTAATACTGATTTGTAAAAAGAAGTTTACAATTGACATTAAATATAAAATAATCAGAAACGTGTTTCATAGATCAAAATAACATATGTAGGAGGCAGTGAAGAACAACCTCACAAAAATTCCAACTTGTTACTCTTCAGACTATGAGAAGACTCTTGTGGATTAGTTATATTTTAATCACTTGGCAGCACATCCCAGCAATCAAGCTCCTTTAGTCTAAAAGGTGCATCATTTCAAGTACGAAAACTCTGCCACCCAGACATAATCAACTAAACCAACCAAGACTCTTGTTCCACATTTAAACAGTTTTATAATTCCAGAATACACTGAGGGACTGCAGAGCTGTAGGAAAACAAAACAAAACACACACGAACGCACACACACACAAAAAAAGTTTTCAAGAGCTATGCTGCTCCTCTTTCATAATAAAGGCAATCCCACACAAAACTTTAGAAAATGTAGATGACAGAAGGGAAAAAAAGAGAAAAAAGAACTTCTCCAAAGTCCCAGCAGAAGTGGAAAAATATTCTGAGCACCTAATATGTTAGTAGAATACGCAACATTAAACTCTTTTTCTTGAGCAATTTTTTGTGTGTTTGCGTATGAACTTTAAGCTAACAAATAGGATGTAAAGTTCATAATGTCTTCAGTTCAAAGAAACAATAGCATCACTTACCTAAAGATCGGTCTTTGGAGATGCTTTTTCTTGATTGTAACACAATCATCCATTTAAAGTGGGAAAAAAGACTTCTTCCAGCAAATAACTCCAAAAAGACCAAGGAGTAATCAAGAAACTTGTTCTTAGCTACTGTGCTGCAGAGAGCACACAGAACGAGATTTTGGTGCTGGGGGAAGCCTCCCTCCCTCTTTCTGACAGTTGAGCAGAAAAGGGCCATAGAGGCCACATAAGACAGGCACGTCCATGCACCAGCAAACCCTGCAGGCTGAGCAAAACTGGAGTCAAGTTGATCGAAGCACCGAGTTGTACTGGATTCCTTTCAACTGTGCAGGAAAAAAGGGGAGCTTTGCCAAGTGCTGCCCAGGTAAAAATGTTTTAGATTATTCCAGCCATAAGAGCACTTCTTACACATGCTGGTCAAAGTCTTAAATGCAGAGTCACTCTCTCCCTCGCTCTTTAAAACACACTGTTCCGAGGCTCAACTTGTTTTTCTTCAAAATAAAAGTTGTGCAGCTGTTTCAGCATTCCCATGCGAGTACCTTCAGAAAGTTTGTTCTGGTGAAAGAACTGTATACAAATTAATGAAGACGGATGGATCTGGTCTGTGAGGCTGGCTCCACTTCAAGAGATTGTAATTATTTTACAATCTGGCTTTTATTCACTCTGGATGATGTGTGGATATAGCTATGTAAATTAAAGCACTGCTCATAATTTTTAGCATTCATAACCTAATAACCTAGAGTTGGCTGAAGCAGAATATGGTGTTTGCAGCTGGTAGAACCATAACTACATAAAAAAAAGCAATGCTATATGAGTGAGGAAAACAAAGCTGACCAAGTTCAGATAGTGACAGTAGCAAACTGTTACTGTTTGCAAGATAAGATTTCAACAGAGATTCAAAGTCAAGAGCTTGCTCTGACATCACGCTGACATAAATCAGGAAGAATTCAACTGCAGCGAACAGAGGCTGTAACGAAAGCTATAAGGCAGGAGCAGGACCGTGGTTCTCAGGGGACTGGCCACAAGTGGTTCAGGTGAGATGCCATGTCCTGGGCACCTCAAGGGGTCCGTAACAAAGCAGTGCTGGCACAGGGCTTGAAATGAAACATGAAACCCAGCCAGAGGAGCAGAAAGCAAGCAGCATGCAGCTGTACGCCTTGGCTGCACAGCACCCTGGCACCGCGTGTCCCCTCCTGCAGACAAGGGAACGGACCTGCCGCCGTGGCTCCTTCCCTGTGGCCCAGCTCCCTTCCAGCTTAACTCTGAAAAAGCACTTACGATGTGCTAGGTGACGGTTCTGATATGTGACAAGCAGGATCAGGAAGGCTGGGCGTCTTTTGCAACTGCATTATTGGTTGGAGGGAGAGCAGAAGAGTGGTAAATTTACACAGTTAAGTGTATAATACTGGCATTATCAAATTAAGCTTGAGGGACATAGTAAGTCTGCAAAAAAGGCAAGATAGGTAATTCTGAGATGTGTCTTAGGCTGTATATAACTAAGCAAATTCATACTACATTATGCACAAATTATGAATTTCACAAAATTTCCATGAAATAATGATACATAACAATCAGGGAGATAACCAACATCCCAGTAATATGTATTTTCACATGGGAAAATTTAGGAGTTAAGCAGATTTTACTGAAATTGGTAAAATACCTTCCTAGATCTAATACATATTGCTTATAGAGCAGCATGATAGTGCAAAGTTTGGTTAGCCTGAAACTGATCCCTACTCTATATGAAAGTATTGCCATGACACAACCACAGAGCAATTATCTAAAGGAAGAAAGATCAGACAGCCATCATCAGTTATTTGTTGTTGATTCAGTTTCTTCACCCTGCCCCACTTTTTATTTCTACTCCTTTGAGAGGACTACACCTTCATCAGGACAACTATCTTCATCAGATCACAGGTTAGTTTTTGCCAGGATCGTGAGGGATCTGAGGATCTTTATTCAACAATATGCAGTGTTCAGAGTGCTGTCATATTTTTAAAGCTTTTCATGTAGTCATGATCTTATTCTTGCCTGCCAAGATTTACTTTTTTTTTTTTTCATGCAGTTTTCCTGCTCTGGGTTTCAGCTTTTCAAAATAATTTGCTGCTTTTTGAAGTTTGTTCACTCACTGTCTATAGAGAAAGCTGCAAATCACAAAGAAATCTCCCTTTTCTGTCTGTTTCATATTATGTGCATAGGATTGCTGTACTTCTCTTATTCAGAGGGACTTTCTGTAGCTCAGGGTAATGATCTTGTTATCTTCTGAGAGTTTCAAGAGAAAAAAAATCTTCAAATCCTCAATGAGAGCTATACCAAATATGTTTTTCCATTGAACTCCCCAACCTTTCATCTAGTAGTTTTACCAGTCCCCAAACCAGTACACAACTCAAAAGTAATTTTTTCTGGGCCTAGTCCAATGAACATTGTTGTTCACAGGACTTCCATTCAACCATGTCACTGAAAAAAGTACTATTTGGGGGAGCTGAAATTCCTGCAGTGTAATTACTTTGGCTACAAGGAATTTGAGAGCTGTTAAAAAAAAAAAAAAAAAAGTCAGGGAAAGAAAATATGAATATTAAATGACAACAGAACTTTGCTTTAATTGGATTGTTTTTCATCTTCCAAAAGTTTTTTTTTTTTGTCCATTTAGAGTTTTCACTCAACACAGCAACAAGCCACTGATTCGTTCCTTATAATATTCAGAAATCAGTTCTACTTGTTGAATAAGTATGCACACAAATTCTTCAAAAAGAGCATTTAAGAAAGGTATGATGGATTAATTAGACTGAATGAAGCCTGAGTCCAACTAAGAATATTCCTACATTGTTCAGTGGAAAAATCACATGTATAGAATTCACCAGCATGTAACTTTTTGCAGATTACAGTATTGGAGTATCCTGCCTTGATAATAATCAATTGTAGGATATACCTGAACCAGATACACTGAATGAAGGCATTTTTATTAGAATGAGGAAGTATTTTGCTTGAAAGCACTACAGAAATTTTGTAAAGTCCTGTATAGATGATATTCATCATATTTCTTGCTTCATACTAATCCTTTCAGCAGTAATTAAATGGTAAAAATCTCTTTAACTGATGCCCTAGAGATCTCTCATTTAATTTCCCAACACTGGATGAAACTCAAGCAGAAAATTCCTAAATTGTTTTCCATTTTATTTTCCCATTATTGTTGCTATTGTTTGCCCATCACAACCAATGACTGCTCTTCTTTCTAAGCGATGCAAGCTATTTTTATTTCATCTCCCATTCACATGTTCATGTAAAAGCAGACTTTTTGGACTAAAAGCATATAATACTTTACCACTCACAAAAACAGAGTTTCACCAACATCAAGATTTGTAGCAACAGTTAAGTTTTGATGTCTAGTACTATTTTGCAAGCCAAAAGACTACATGTGAACTAGAACCCAAACTATTTTACTCTGCTTGTTTTAATGCCATGTTTTTCTTATTGATCTGTAGCTCTTTGCCAGAAATCTAGAAATGCAATTATTTTTCCTACTATAATTTCAGATCTGTTGGCAATTAAGATGGTAACTAAGAGGTTTGACATTTAAAGCTTTAATCCACTACATGCCATAATCTCTGTTCTGCTTCCATAATAAAGCAAGGGGTCAGAAATCTTCCCCTGTTGTTCAAGAGGAAGCAAGAGAACAAGTGGAGAGCTAAGTTTCATGCATCCGTTTATTTTCTGGACTAATTAAAGTAGGAAAAAAAAAAAGACAACATACTTCTATATACTTCTTTCTTTATGTTTTTGAAATGTACAAGTTTAAAATATAAAAATCTAAAACAGGACTTATGCCCAGAATGTTATTTTACTTTCCAGTACAGTACCTTGCAGCAGTTCACTGTTTAAGACATTTGTAAAGTAATTAAATCACTAAGTAAAGCATGAACAGTAATTTTTTTACAGTAGGAAATCAGTGTAGCTTGTGCATCTCCTAACAAGATTTGTATTTAGGTACTTATATGATTGGTGGATTAAATCCACTCTCTAAAGGCTGGATGCAGATGGAGCATTTAAACTCCATGCATAAGAAACTGGAGGGAGTGATGTGAAATCCACCTATGCCATCGCTGTCACATCGGCAAGGAAGACTGTCTTCCAAGGCTTTCTCTACAACAGAACAGCTGTTACAGGCTCTTTGTGATAATATGGGAGACACGTCTCTCAGCACCCCTTTTGCCTGGCTCCAGTTCACACGCAGGCTCTCCTGTCCTGACACTATTGAGCCAATAAAATTGCTCAGCTGTCTGATGTCTTTTATTGTCCCCAGACACAGGTGAAATGCTATAGGAGATGCTGTGACTGCCTGCCATAAAAAGGCTGAACGTTATCACAAGCTCATCATGCTTAATATAGAATACTACCTACTAGAACTGCATTTGTATAATGGTTTAAGAGCTAAATTATAGTTACCCACGTTCTCCATATAGCTACCCATATTCCTCAGCACAAGTTCGCCCTGTCACGGATCGGGCTGAATGCTTTTTCACTCAGCAGCTCTATGAGGTTTACATTAAGCTGATTGCACTCTGTGTACATAAACGTGTAGGACAGTCTCAATTTATTTCTTTGTGTTGACGTCAGCAAAATCCACTCTGAAAGTTAACCTAATGACTTCTCCAAGCTTGAAAAACCAGAGAGTACTGGAGATAACTGTGACTCATTCAGAGTACAGATAGAAAAGTTGGCAAACGTTGCTGGATCTATTGTAGTGCATGTGGTAAAGCTCTGTGCAAACAGTTGTGCAGGTCTTTAAGATCTGACTTCCCTTTTCACCCCTCATAAGTAAGAATATTTATAAAATTGTGTTATTCTCTCTTGCTTTCCCTGTTTACATGCACACACAAACTGAGCAGAGACTTACGTCAATGCCATCGCACAGATTAATTTCCCTGCTAAGACTTTCCTGCTTAGACTAGAGCACAGTAACTTGGTTTAAGAAGCTTCCCAGACCTTCACTTTTGCTTTTATATTTTCCTACTTCTTAAGACTTGAGCAGATCAGTGGCACTGTTGCAGAGAAAAACTTATGGCACTTCTTTCTGCGATACCTCCACAAGTTTTCTTCACAAACAGGATCTGGCATTTTGTGGGAGGAGGCTCATCTTCCACAAGCCTCTGGGTCCCAGCCTGATATTTTCCCTGAGTATCTGACTGGTCCCTTCCTTTTTCAGGCTTTCTTTGGATGTAGCCAGTCATCGTTTGCAATACTACAGAAGATGACTTTCTCTGCTCTTTCAGGAGCACCTCCAGGTGATTCATCCAACATGTCTTAAACACCAAATGGTGCCCTTCAATGCTATTTTTCTTTCCCTGTCTTCATCGACTAGACACTTAAGTGGGTAGTTTAGACTAAAGGACAGGTTCACTGAAAATTATAATACGTTGAACTTGTATAGTCATTTTACTAAGGCAGGAGCATTAGTTAATCTTCGAAGTAACTGAAGTGACAAAATATCCTGCACAACAGCAAAGAAGGATGGTGTCTAGAATCTGCCTACATGACCATGGATAAAAAAACATTACCAATTTTTTCTGACCAAATGATAACAGAATAGCTGTTGGAGGGAGAAACAGACAAACCAGTTGTTGAAGTACTTGCTGCAGAGCTGTAACAGGAGGAACAGGAGCCAGAATACAGACTGAGCAACATGCTATGAAATATATACCTATAGACAGATAGACATAAGGACAAATACATCCATGTAGATATCCATGATATATAGACATCTACCTATCTATCTATAAATAGATACTGGAACTTATCAATGCCAGGGAATGAATACCAAAAGATACAAATACCAATGTCTCATAAGGACATTGATTCTGCAGATCAATATAATTCTTCTGAAGAACACGACCAGTATCACAGTTGTATTTTCTTTGATTCTATCTGATATTACTAGGATGTTATGCTTGGCATCTTTAGTGAAGAGGAAGGGAAGGGGGGGAATGAGAAGAAGAGGAAGGGAGGAGAAATGAAAAGGAGAAAGAAATTCCTTTGGGATATATGATGCTAAATTAGCACTGAGATACACAAGTCAAAACATGGCATTCTTTGGTTTTGAGCCAGTGCAATATTATTATTGGCCACAGTGGATGAAATTTCAGTTTCTACTGGAAAACACTGTAACTGATGTGCTATGTGTTTTTTAAATGTATACATATAATGGCAACCATATACTGGACAATAGAGCAACTTCTGACTAACGTACTGTATTTCTTTAAGGGGGTAAACAGATGGGCTACAGAATATCAAGTAAAAAAAAAAAGGCTAAATTTTTTGAGGATATTGATTTAAATATATGTGACAGTATAAATACTCAGTACAACCTTTAAAGACAGCAAAAATAGTTCAGAACAATCTCCAAAATAATCCAGAAAGGAAAACATGAGTAACCATAGCATACACCAATCATGACCAAAAGAATTTCTCTGTTAAACTGCAGCTCCCCATGGAACACATATGGGCATTTAATAGGACAGAGACTGTGCTAAAAAGAATTGGGAGAGACATGGTAGGCAGTGGATGTTTACTCCTTGAACTCCTTTGGTGAAAAAAGTTCTTAAGAACTTATGAAATTTATGAATTGACTGTGTCAATTTTCTCTATATATAGTAGAAGCTCTCACCTGAAAGTCTGGAATAAAGAGGCAAGAATATGTCATAACTATCTCTCCACTGCATAGGTTATTATTCTTAACTCGCATTCAAATCCAGTTTTACATTTCTGTGTGGGTGGCAGAGTATGAACTTCAAGCAAACGTTAAACAATCAGTCATACATAATAGAGAAACCATTGCTAGACAATTGGAAGAGTTGTAGGCCTGTTCTGGTTAATGGTATATTAAAAATAAATAACATTTTTTAAAAGATTTTTTTCAGGCAAATCTGCTTCAGATACGTTGATAAGATATTTTTTTCACTTTAGATTCTGCAAGTATTTTGCACTGCTGTGGTCTCCAAGTCTAGCTATTTCTTAGCTTTCTGGAATTTAATTCATTTTCATTGGCTAAAATACTCTGGCCTGTGCACAGTTATCGACATTTTCTGGTTTTCCATCATCAGATTTCTGGCATCCAGTTTGAGAGACGTGGAAACTAGGAAGCATATACACATGCATTTCCCTAGAGGATTGGCAGGATCTGGGAGCTGTTGCAGTGCCTTTTCTACCAACTATTTGTTCTTTGGTCGCATTGTTGTTATCCACAGACCAGATACAAAAGAATTTGCAACAGCAAAAGCTCTACAGGTGATTACATATCTTCCTACAGAACTATTTCTTTGAAGTAGTATCACTAATAATACCAGAGCTTTGCTTTCTGATTGCAAAAATTTCTTTTAAATAACGGTTTCCCCGTAGATGTCTTGAAATCTGACATTCATCATTTTAAAGTCTTACAAATAGTGATAAAGAAATTCTGCGTTCAGCTCTACCATCAGATATGTAACATGGCCATAGACAAAAAATGTCTTGCGCATGACTCAGAAATCTATTATTCTAACATAATAACATTTTGATCATTCTTATCTTTCTATTACAAAAATATTCACAAAGCATAATGCACACAGTGATGATCTGATTTTTTTTCTTTCTATCTAGATTCTATTACGGCCTTTGCAATACAGAGTGCTGGATTTCAAAGATAAGAAAACTGCGCAGAGTTATATCCTTTATTCTACATATAAACTACCTATATTATTTTCCTCCATATACCGGCTCACCATCTCCCCCCCAGCACACACTACATCCCAAGTCTCTGTTTACTGTGATGATGTCCATCCAAGTGTGCCAAGTGTGTGGACTAGTGACAGAAGACTAGTGGGATGTTCCTCTCTTCTAGCAATATTTTAAGGAGACCCAGAAAAAAACTCAGCTTGTTTTTGGCATTAGCATTTCCAGAGGAAAATAACAAGTGAAGTTGAAATTTAGACTTCCGTATATCACATATTTCTCTCTCTCCCCCTCAGTGAAGTGAATTCTTACTATGGCTGAACTCCACAACACAGCTCTCCTGATAATTGTATATGATATGAGAGAAATCTTTGAAATGTATTTCAAATGCATCGGCTCATTTGACTTAAAAAGATTGTGTGCAAAAATGACAGAATCTTTCAACCTCTTGCTGGAAAGTGAGCACAATTCCATAGATATACAAATAGTGCATTTCCCCCTGAAATCACTGCTAAAGACCCTGAAGAAGGGCTCACTAGTGCGTCTGTGTTCAGGACCTGTTACTCCTTTGGATAAATTTCAACAGTCAGAGAATCTACAGTGGGTAGGTCGGAATATCACCTAGTCAACAATGGTTTAAAATAAAGCAGTGTTCAAAAGCAGTTCAGTGCTCACGCTTTTCATCAAGGGCCAGAAGTTTGCAAGCAATGTAAAATAGAAGGGACCTGACTAGCGAATGTGAAATGTACCAAACATGCTGCACTTTATAAACACTGAATGAGTCACAGTTTCCTGCAAGGTCTCTGCCTGGATTTTTTTCTCTTCCCCTTCTTCAGGGCAGTAAATCTTTCTTCATTCATACATTCAAAATACATTCAGAATCTCATTTCAGAAAAATTAACTTCAAAACTATATTGGAACCACAAACTGCAATAAATAAATAAATAAATAAATAAATTGAGTATGCATTCATTTTACACAATAATCTGCCTAAACTCAAGGATGAGGCAGACTAATTTTGCTAGTTAATTTCTCTGAGATGTTTAAATGTGGGTACAATATATTTGACTTTATTACTCATACAATTATTTTACATATGAACTTAGCACACACGTAATGAGCTATGCTGCCAGCCCCAGAGAACGACGTGTTTTGCTTATCTACTGAGAAGACAAAGCACACTCCAAGGCATTGTTAACTTCCCTACATATGGTCTGTAGGTGTACCTGGGCCTGAGAACAAGTTGGTATTTTTCACACTGAAGTCTTAAAACTGAACTAGAAGCAACAAAGAACAGCTTTCTTAATGAAGTCTGTGGATTCTTTCCGTTCTTGCATGGAACTGCCAGGTTTAAATGTTATTAAACTTTTTCATGCATCACTACTGAATGATAAATTAAAACACAATATTCAGTGAGAAAAAGGTTTTCCAGTAACTAAAAATATCTTGAGAACAGGTAGAAAACAATTTTAATAAAATGTAGACTAAAACCAACCTCTGTATAATATTTTGTTATCTAAGCTGGAGAATAGGTGCATTTTTCCCCCTCCCAAAAGGTGCCAATTCTATAGCTGTTATCAGAATTTTACCACTCAGTTCCATTCATCCCCTAAAGCAAGGATGAACAGTTTTGCTTCAAGCTCATTCCAGCTTGCCTTTTCTCTGGAAGCTGTCAGAAAACACACGGAGTTGTGTTATTGTTATGATTCTGGACTATGTTACGTGGGTACTTTCTGATAAGAATCACAACTGACAATTTGAACTAAACCACTGAAACACAGTTCAGATAAGAATCATTACTGCAAAGATGCAAGATTCTTTTTCAAGTCCCATGAACTTCATGGTTCTCCTTAGTCAACACATCACAATATTGTGCACTTTCATTACCTCCTTTTTACAATTTTCTCTGACAAAAGCAAAAGTTCCCACTGCATTCTGCAATACAGTGTTTATTTTGACATCAGTTTCTTCTTTGGCAAGTGTATTTTACACCAGAATTTGTTTTCGTGCTCCTACCTATTAAATGTTTGACACTAGATAATAATTTTAAATCTCATTTTTATGAGAGCCAAAATCAACTCTATGCTAATGTTTAACATACATTTTTCCCTTTAATACAAAATATATATACTCCACAGCTTTTAAATACTACTGCCACAAGCATAGTAAGTCTCTGTTTTTTATACATGTTACTGTCAAGCAGTAAAGCATAACAAGACTAATTTGAAATTAATTTTATAAATAGCCAACAAGCAGATTTTTAATTATTTTGTTGCAGAATTTCTAATTAAGCATGGAGATCTGTACATTCACTAATGCTGCTCTGCTACTATCCTGACAAGATAAGCTAGAACTGGAATTAACATGTCCAAGATAACAACATTCAATGCAGTCAAACACTTGAAATAAAATGACATAGAGTATTCTTGTTTGGCGTAGCGAATGACTTCACTCTATGCATACATATAATCAAGAAAGTACATAACAATGGTGAGCATTTAAATAGCATTTAAAGTGAAACGAGCATGTTATAATTAATGACTGTATGGCAGGTGCTAAAATATAATTGTTCATTTAACAGCCTTTCTTACACAGCATTTGAGACATTTATGAACCTGGCTTTCCCCCTGACTATATGCTGCTATACAAGCAAGCATCTGTGCCCACATGACTTCTGTCAGTAAAATGTCAATTGCTTCTAAGAATTTTTCTCGCTTGGATCAATGCAGTGTTATTTAATCCCTTTATCCAGATTAGTTATATTAATTCTTCCATTATATTCTTTGACCCTTAGGAAATGATTCTTTTAGTGAGATTATAGGGACCTGCACAAAAACTAGATTAAGAAGAACATTTCACAAAAACACATAGCCTAAGGAAAACATTATGGGCTATGTAAGGTCAACTCTGCTGTTTTGGCAAGATCATCTTGTAGAAAAGAAAGGCGGGGAAGAAGATGGAAATTACAGGAATGTCTATATAAAAACAAGTTGCTTTCTACTTCTGATAACTTCTATCTTTCCTATTGCTGTGTAAGCCACTTTTTATTAAGAAGAAGGGATTTTCCTGGTTTGAAGAACCCTATCTTCTATGGGTAGGGCCATTCAGGGTGAGTTCAAAGAGTGACTGTGCTGTGCAGAAGCTCATGTTACAAAGCCAGGATGGGGGAGAGTGATGAATTATACTTCCAAGTGGCTCAGGGTATCAAAAGCAAGAAGAACAAAGGAAATAACATGACTGAAAGAAAAGAATCATTAAAAGCTCCAACATAGCTGATGCTTTTTGGAAACACAAGGAATAATTGCAGATTTAAACAGGGCTCTTCCAGCAATGACTGTCACCAATAAGCTAGAAAGTAGGCTTAGTTCATACAATAACTGCTTCTGATGCACTTCATATTCTCATTATTTTCCTGTTAGATCAGGCAAGGGGACTTAACTGTATTGCAGATCCTGAAGAAAATTGTACTCCACCTAAAACTGAAAACTTAAAAACTGCAAACACATATCCTTGAAAAGAGGGAAAAGTGGGAGACCTAATCATTTGTTACCACAAATATGGAGTCTGAACCTTTGACTTTAAAAAAAAAAAAAAAAAGACTGTGCTCTGGGACAACAAATCTTAGAATGATAGTAATGAAAGACTGTATCTGCTCTTGACCAGTTAGATTTGCAAATCAAGAACATTTTGCACTTCAGATTGACACTGTGAACATTAAGAAGGATACAAAACCTCTTAAGACTAACACTGTGATGGGCAGGCAGAGCTCAAAACCAGGTACTTAAAACCAGCATTTTGTAAGCAATAGAAGCAATGCAAGACAAGACAATGACCATGGTTTGGAAAGAGAAGCATGAACTGCAGAAGTTTGACCACTGTGAAGGAGTTCCCAAGAGCTAGCAGAGATTTTATCTCCCAGCATGACATTTTACCTGTTTCATAACAGCATGACACCACTGAGTTTTGTTCAAGTTTGTGATTACCCCCTGGATCCTGTTCAGCGGTATTGAAACATAGCTAGTTGTTCTCCATCCCATGTTTGTACAGCTGATTACTGCTGCCTAAATGTGGCAAAAGTCTGGCAATAGCACTGCATTCTTGGACTATAGCTATCATTTTGAATTCTAATTTTACTCTCCACTGTATTCTCAGCTCTTGCTGTAAGTTAATAATACTTCAAACTATTGAACAAAAATTGACCTGTGTTGGAGCATTTCAGAGCCAGTGGATACATCTTTCTATTTTGAAAATAAACTTTTGAGAACCCTTTGCAAAATGTAGTTTCCAACCTGTGTATGATTCTTAGAAAGTTCCTCTGAGCCCTAAAAGCAATTATATGGATTTGTTTCCCAAGGAACCATAGAACAAAAGAGATGATCACGCAAGTGTTATATTCATTCACAGTGGCAGAGGAAAAAACAAGTCTAAAAGGCAGAGCCAACACACCGCAAACAGACCAAACTCACGCTCTAATTTCAGCCAACTAATATCAAAAGCATACCTTCAAATTTCCAGGAAATAGCTTTATATTGGTAACTACTGTGATCAATGACCCTTCATTGCATTCTGTCAAAAGTGACACTGACTACAGGTAAAATATAAATATAGATTGGGTAAAAAACTATTTCATCAACTATATGAAACCACCTTGGAAACTACATGCCTCATGAGTGATAAGTACATTATCCTCACTGTTTTTCTTAGATTAATCTAAAATGATGACCTTAGAGTGACATCTGAATACATGCGAGACAGCTTCAATTGTCACCTTACAGAGATTTAGCTTGTTATTGCTAATACTGCAAAGCCTTGTATGCTTATGCTATATCGACGGTGGAAGCTGATCACTTCACTGAATGTCTGTTGTTATGTGACATGAGTGGCATTTGGAATAGATTAACGGCAAGAATAACCTGGTTATTTTTCCTTCTTGTACAAATGTCAACAGTGTGGACTGAGGTATGAGGCTCTGGGCTGGGGCCTCTAAGAGCCCTGAGCTTTTGATTAGTCCATTGACTGATCTCGGATGGGTCACTTTCAGCTTGGACTGTCTAAGTCTTAACACTGACAACTGATGAAATTTCTTCCCTTCAAAAGGTGCTTTGATATTTATAGATTAAAACACTTTTCAAGAAATAGCTATCGTTCTTCGTTTCTTCTGCTGTATCAAGCGTATTTTCTTTCCCCTTTTCAGTGACTTTTTAGCAATAGTTTCTTCTGAAACCTCTTTCCTTTGCAGCCACATCTAACAATATTTTTTCCATTCCTCATCTGTGTCGGGTGACCTAGTCTCACAGATCTTGTAAACTTGTGGATATGTAACTTAGTATTTTTTACTAGCAGTTTCCACAAATTCAGTATATCCTTTGATATAAGCTTTAGGGAACTGCTTTAAGGTGACAAAAGGCAAATATCAACTTGTTCTCAAGTTTTCTGCTTTGTTCCAAAACCACACTTACTATTTGGAATACCACAGCAATTTCCTGCTGGTACTTTGATCCAAGAACATCATGAGCTATGCAGGTGGTTTCTGTCACACTATCATTCACATTTTTGACAGATTTTGAGTCTGCATAATATTCCCTGATAAATTTCTTAAAGTAATCTGTGCCAGAAAAGGAAAGCTTATGTTCTGCCAGCTTGCTGACACAAACCCTGTCTGTGATATCAGCCTTTTGCTTAGTCAGTAACGCAAATAAACCTTCAAATCCCCGAGAGAAATACTGAAGAACCTTGCATGAGAATGTTCTAAGAAGGTTGCATTAGAAGAAGGCCACTGCACTTGACCACACTGACTCAATAAATCACAAGGTTACGTGTAATTTGTTTTATAATCATCATCTTGCTTTTTTAAATTAAAAAAACATATATCATACCTTTAGATGAGTCTGGAGTTAAGCAAAATTAACTACCCTCTCCTATCAGCACAATGCAATCTTTCAAGTTAAGCAACAGTACAATGAAAGCACCAGTTTCTGTCAATAACTCCCTTTGGCTGATGCTACAAAAACAAGGGAAGTTATCCTGTTTCAGTTTCTTAAAGGACTCTTCACTAACAACTGTAACTCAGGGTACGTGTAAGGAGGAATAGTACTGAAATTTCACAAGTCAGCCTCATACAGGTCGCCTGGAGAAGAGGCCAAAGATATAACTATTCCGGACTCTAAAAATAACATGTAGAACCACAGAAGGTTTTCAGAGCTCTTCCCAGCTATATACTCTAATGGCAAATTGAAATGAAATCTACTTTAATCTCTAACATTTTTGGTACTATGAAATTTAAAAAGACAAATCCATCTGAGATTCTAGACTGAACATCACAATGCACAAGATATCCATTCATTCATTTTTCTGATATAGCAGCACTGAAATGTCTATACTTTGACATAGTCTGTCCAGACAGACAACATATTCACTCATCCTAAAGCTTCAACCTGTTTTGAACACGGTTTTGTCCTATCATAATTAATCAGCAGCAGAGCATATTGACTGAAGGGGTTTAGGAGATAATGTGGGTTGGGACCATTCCTACACCCATTGCTTCTGGGGAGTTCTAGGTCTTCTCCCTCCCTTACGGCTTCCACTGAAGTCATTCCCACCTCACCTCCTGTCGCTCTTATAACTTCTTTTGTTCCACACCATTTGATTCCTCCACTTTTAGTAGTTTTAGTAGTTTCTCTGGCATGAAATATGTTTTTGGAAAGCTTTGATTCCTACATTCTTACAGGTGGACACCACAGGACCAGGGAAGTAAATGCAACTCTCTGCACCCACTCTCCCTGCATATGAAGAGAGCTCAGGTGACACGGAAAAAATAAATGCTAAAATACTAAAATATAGCTACTGCTATGAATTAGTGAAAAATAGCAGTTATTCGTAACACCTTGGAAAATTTTTCATGCAGTGTAAGATGTTTAAACAATTTACTATCAACATTTGTTTGTTGTGACAGTACCTAAAATTTCCAGTGGTAGATAAAGACATCATTGTACCAATTGCTATACAAACAGAACAAAAAGCTGATTCCTACCCCAAAGATCTCACAACGTAAGGTATCTGAGAAATTAACTGAGAAATGAGTACATTGATATGTTATCAAGTTTGAATTCTGTTTTAAACATTCAGCAGTGACTGCATCCCACAGTAGTTTGCTTATAGGCAGAATCAATTATGCTTTGAGTCATTGTTATGAGGTTCAAAATACTGAGAAATTACAGCTATTCCTAGTTAAAATAGACACCTTATTTGTTTCAAGATAATTGCCAGGGAGCATCTATAGGAGTGCAAGCTACATATAATTTGCTTGGAAGAGATTAAATAAATATGCAAACTGAATACCAGACATAATTACTGGATCTCCAATATCCCAGTTCAGACAGCGAATAAATGACCTGCTACGGTGTAAAAGTGGTTTCTCACTTCAGCAGTCAGCTTCCAATAATGACAAATAGCACAGCTAAACAGACTGAAATACTGTCTTTTGTATAGCAGCTATCCTAACCTCAGCACATACTGTTTTTACACAGAAGTGACACATTTCTTGCAGGTTACTCTAAGGAAGGCAGCTCCAGGAGTCCTGGAGATGAGTATCATTTCCTGCTCAAAGCACACACCTGTGGTGGTTTTTTTGTTGTTGTTTTTTTGGTTTTTGTTTTTTTTTTTCCAGTTGGTTCAGTTGAAATGATAACTTTCTGAACTTACAGTAATATTTAGCTCATCTTTAAAGGGTGCAAATAGATAATGAATGGTGATTGCAGTGATAATTACACTTGCCAGGAAGTGATGAATCATTTCATACTCTCTTGCTGGTCTTATTTTAAAACTAAGAACTTGGCAGTTATCCTTATGTTATTCTGGGATGTGTCCAAGAAGCTAGAGCACATTTTTCTAGACCAAGGGTTAAAACAGACACACAGAAAAATGCAACAAGAAAGCAACTGCTCACAGAAGAGAAAAAGAAAGGAAGAAAACCAAAGACTACAAAAGTCCAACAATTTCTAGAGATGTGGTCTGAGGCTCTACTTAAACCAGCAGACTATTAAGCTTTCTGCAGCTGGCACAAGTAGCAAACAGGGAATAAAGATCTAGAAAAAATGCTGAAGAAGAACTATGAGGAGCTTTAAGATACAGGATATGACGAAAGAGCTGCAGAAAAACAATCAAGTGTAAATAGATCTGAGAAGAAAAAAACGGCTGAGAAGATGAGTTGAGTTTGTTTCTTGTGATACATGGATACTTCAGTGAAATAATTAGTGCTATGTGCATTTATATCCAAGGGGAATCTTGTAATGGTGGAGTTTATCAACATCACAGACTGAGGCAAGACTAACAAAGGCGTCTTGAAGTCCTCTGCTTAGTTTCTATCAGAAGTTAAAATCGGTCACAAACACCCTAATTATTACATCAAGCTCTAGCCTTCATTTCTCCATCTTATCTGAACTTTAATTGAAAACCAAGACAAAAGTCAGTCACCCCTGAGCATGGCTTTTTATGTCCCCCACACAGCCATGCTCTTCACAGAGGTAAGCTAAGAAAACCATGTTCAGAAACTCTGATTTAGAACAGTTAAACCTAAGCATAGGAGCATGCTCTGTTTTATCCAAATATGGCATTAGTGGACAAGTAGAATCAGCAGGATCTTTTAAAGTAGAAAAAGAAATAAGAAATCTTTTCCTCTCCATGTTTTCTTCTGAAAGCCTTTGAGCACTGAGGATCACATGAACACTGAGAGGTGCTTGGAGAACGTTTAGTTTGAACATTTTCACATTCTTGTTCTCCAACAGCCACCAAAAAAGAAGGCATCTGAGAGGCTTAGAAGTAGCAGGCAGCATTGTTTGATTCTTCCACGCACTGATCTGATAAGAAGGGATTAGAAATTTCAAGCATCTGCTCCTGACCCTGACACAAAAAGACACAAAGCTGCAAGAAAGATCTTTAAAAAAGTCTTTCTTGGAGTAGGAGTAAATGTTAAATAAGTATTGACAGCCTATAAGTTCATATATGAAGTGCCCTAAACCTTTATTGCATTTAAATTCTGTTGTTGGTTTGGTTTTTTGTTTGTTTGTTTTTCTGATTATCAGTATTCTGTATTTCATCACATTGGTCAGATTTTGACTCCTGGAAAGAAGCACCACCCAGCAGCTACACCAGCAGCCTGCAACCTAAATAGCAGAGAGAGCAGCTCCTGGAAACTTCTAAAATATTTTTAGCTGCTGTACCCTAAGTAATAATAATAAGTGCTTATAAGCATAAAACTCATACAGGAGCTTAATGACCTTGCTTTTTTCTTTGCAAGGAAATGTTTTGTTTTGTTTTGTTTTGTTTTTTTTCTGGGAGATTGTGTATTAACAATACCTATCTGAAAGGTGCAGTTTTCACACTTTGTCAGAATGAGCACTGCCTATTTACTTATTTATTTACCTGGAGCTATTGATGTGTCTGTTACACTTCAAGAAACAGGTTTGGTATAAACAGGCTCAGAGAAAGGCTTAATATAACCCAGTGTTTCTAACAGTGTTTTTGGATACGTCCTCTGCTTTGTGCATGTGACCTGAATGTGAATCTCCAGGAATTTCAAACCTCCTCATATGGGATTTTTCAGTTTTAAATTTACTTTAAAAGTGTCTTGAGAAAATGTATATCCCAATCACTTCTGTTCTAAGGAATACGTAAGTACAATTAGATTAATTTCAACCTTTAAACTGAAGAAAGTTTCAAGTGTCCGTGAAGTCCTGTAGTTTCATGCATATAATCTGTATCACAGATAATTCAAACCTCTTTAAAAATATGGATATTTGGGAACACACGTTCTGCTAACCTGCACAAGAGCACAGCCAGAGCCAGAGGGAGTATTTAAGGTGAGAGAAGTGCTGTTATATTCTGTTTCATATCACACACACACAAATTGCACTGCTGCCAAATCCCAGGAGTGGGTGTTGGGGGGAGGGGGTGTCTTTGTTTTGCTTTTATAGATAACTCATATATGCACAAAAATAGAAGCTATATTTATCTATACAAACATAACATAACACAGCATGCTTTTTTTCCTCTGAAATGCTTAGGATTAGACAGAAAACAAAGGACTGAAACTCAAAGGCTTATGTTATTGGAGACTTAGATTCACTTCTATTGCACACATCTACAAAGAGAAGCACGTGCACAGGAGGAACCTACACATAAAAATGTTCCATGGAAAAGGTTTCAAGACAACCTGTGATGCTATCTTTACCTTTGTATATTTTTGCATGTTCCAAGAACACCAAATATCCAACCACCTCATTCCATACAACTATACAGTAGAAAGCACGTCAGGAAAGATGTGAAAATAACTGTGCATCAAAACCATTAAAAAAACTGAAGTATCTGCTAGGTTGTTCAGAAGACTACAGAGACAAATATTTGAATGTTATCAAATACTGAAAGTTAATACCAAATGTTAATAACTATGGACTATGTTGAACAAATGCATTTAATCTCAAAATAACAAAAAAAAAAAATTACATTTTTTATTTGCTAAAAGCTATGTCAAATACAGTCCCAAGCACCTCACTGCCCAGTCAGTCATACAGTTCCTTGTCAGCATTAGCACATACAATATTTTCAGATATATCTCTGGCACATTTTGATGTGTCTTTAGTTTCCATTTTTTGTCTAAGCAAATAATTTCATGCCATATTTATTATTAGGCCTGTGTGTTTTGCTGCTATTTATTATGGGTCTAATGTTATTGCATTTCAGAAAACTGACAGAAAAAAATGAACAAAAATAGTATGCTTTAAAATGTGTTTTAACTTTCAAAACCAGCAGATGAGTCTGTCTCTCTCCAGCCACTCAGATACATTTTTGGTAGATGAAGTATGCAGTGCTGCTGCCTCTAAAGATTATTCTTACCTCCTTACATTTTGTTAAATAAAAGAATTCCATTTCATTTCTTTCTCCACAGTTTCAGAGGGTCAATTGATGCTGGTGAATGTAACTGATATTGGTGTATTTCACCTCGGGTACCTAGCTGCTCTAAAGCATTCAAAAGTTCACCTAAATAACAACATGTGAAAAAGTATCACTCAGATTTGTCAGATTTTCAAGAAAAAAATATCACTATTATTAAGAGGTATTTTCACCCACATCAAAACATATCAGAACAGCTGGTTATGGAAAAAAGTAATTATTTATTCTATTTTATCAGCCAAAAGCATAGTTATATAAGAATCAACAAAAAGGAGATAATAACTTCTTGACACATGAAGAGAGCATGCTTATCATGACATTTACGCCTACCTGGATGTTCATCTGGGAAAGTCACATTGACAGCTTAGAACTTGAAGCAATCATTGTTCCCAGACACATACAATTAATAGCTAGACAGTAATGAGATGCGAGTCTCTGTAAGCATGCAGAGGGAGGAAGGTTGTGGTGCACACACCTATATCCATTATAAAAACTCACTACTGCAAAGACTGTCTTTATTAGCAAACCAGGATAAATTATACTAAAATACCATTTTGTGAACTCTACATACAGCTAGTTTTCAAGTCTGGCCACTGTCCAGAATCTTTCTTTTGTAGGATGGGAGGGGAGAGAATTCGTTCTCCCAGGGTACTGTCATCTTTAACTACAGACCACTCCCATGTCTTTGCAAGGTGGACTTGGGCAAGTCCCCTTACAGTAAATCACCTGAACAAGTCAATAATATTTGTCTGGAGCTCTTAGTGATTGTATAAAATATCAGCAAAGTAAAAGATGCATGAACTTCCCAACATCGTAACAGCTTACAGTCTTATAAGAGCCCTACAGAATTTGACATTTCTTCTTGAATGAGAATTTTAGGTTTTAATAAATTTTACCAGAGACACTGAATTTGTGAGGCCATAGAAGTCAGTCCAGACAAATAAAGTCTCATACGGGCATACCGAGGGAAACACAGAATAATGAGAAAGTGCAGAGACGAGCAGGAGTAGAGATTAGGAAAATTCAACATAACTTTCTAGTTAAGTGATTTGATTAGCTGGTTTTGCTACTTTTGACATTGGGAAAAAAAAAAAAAAAAAGTTGTAAGCCTACTTAAAAAGAAAAGCCAACACAGAATTCAGCCCTGATATTGCAAATATTGGAATTACGAACAGTGTATAGCCCTCAGCTATAAACTTCACTAAACATCAGCTCTGATTCATCATTCTGTACAAGTGATAAAGTAAGTCCAGAATCAACAGTAGTCACAGAGACACAGAGGTGTGTCCCATGGTAGTAACATGAACGTGTGTAGCTCTTTCTTTCTTATCTAAAGCAAAATATTGGGCCTAAAAGCAAATCTTGATAATTTGGTGTTAAGATATATAATTCATGTTTCCAATATGTATTTTGCTGTATCTGTGTTTTTTATATTAACTATTCTTTTTAAATAACTTGTAATAGTTCCTGCATAGAAATAGCAATGAGCCATCCACCCAGCAAGTGCACATTTCCTGAAGCCCCATTAACGTGAGCTTATCTGAAGTGTATTAGCTTCACTTATCTGATTTTACTGTTGAAGAAGTACTTCAGCACCACCAGTCATTCAAATTACTTGTCTCTTTTTCTGAGAAGCAAAGTGTTAAAAGAAACTCTCTTGCTAGCAAAACACAGTGACACGACCAAAACTAAATCAACTGAAACTAAAAATTAAGCCTTTATTCTAGGTCAGGTACTAGTTCTCTCTCTTGTTCTCAGAACAACAGGTATTTATTTGCTTAATAGTCCCAGATACATTAAAGTTTTTGTGCTACTGGAGCTCAAAGAACTACTTGAAATGTTTGAGAAATTGTTTGATTGCCAGGTCTACAGACAGAATAAGCAATGCGGTCATAACGAACTACTACAGATAGGAAACACTACATTCACAGGAATATGGAACAATGACCTAATTTATACCAAGTAACTGCAACTAAGTGTGAGTTTAGGACTTAGCAACCTAATCATTCTGTAACGAGTAGGACAAAGAGATTGATCAGCATTTGTAAGAGGAGGGTGCTTTGAGCAGTATATTGTCTAGAAGCTGACTGATCAAAACCAACTAGCATCTGCACAGAGGGAAGAAAAGAGGGGAAAAGCTAGCCTTTGGGTTTAGGTTGAGTGAGAAATACCTTATCATCAAGAGAAGACTTGTCTGTCACAATACTTCTCAACGCTAATGAATGAATGCTGAGAGAGCGTTTATTGGTATTTTTTGGTCTGTTTTGCTAGAACCAACCTATTTAGCAAGGAGTCAAGAGCACTTGCAATCATGTCAGGATTTCATGTTGTATTGAAATGACCAGACACAGAAAGAATGTAGCACGCATCCTGCAGGAAACATGGAGGGGGAGGACAACCCACTCCAGAAATATTACTGTCATCTACCTTTAAGACTGTTTTTTTTTTCAAACATTAATAGGAAGAGAATCAAATAACACCTTTAGAAACAAAAACAAGTGCATAACCTTGAAAGGAAGCGAGGGATTTTGTGAAAGGAAAAAACACTCTTCCCTGCCGCTTTCTCTTTGTGAGTCATATTCTGGGCGTGGTACCAGCACGTCTTGTTGTCCTATTTCTATGGAAAAAATCCTTGAGCAAGTTCATTCTTGATTAAGTTAGCATGGTGCCAAGCAAACGTAAAACCCTGAATCTTTGATTCAGCGTGCTCCATTGTTGCAGTTGCACTGAGGGAGGGAGGCAATCGCATGTTGCTGTCGGCAAAGCTTCGGCACTGGCAGCACAGTTAAGGGCACTGGGGTAGCATTTGCTTGCCTTTGCCAGCTTCAGTGAAGGAAAATCTTTTTAACACAACAAAGGGATCTTGTTCCTCAATATCCCGGTTTTAGCAGTGAGTTACCACTTGCACCCCAGCTCTGACAGTCCATTCCTGCTCCATGCCACAATCCCTTTAACTGTGCTGATAAACCAGAGCCTTGAAATCATCTGGATTCCTTCAAACAATATGGGTTGAAGGTAACTCTTCTTTCCAAAATAGGGTGGGGAAGTAAGAGAAGAAACAAGATGCAGCAAGCACATGTCATTGTATCCAAAGCTGTGGACTGAAGCTGACAGAGCTAAGCAGGATAACCTCTGATGTTAATAATTCTTCCCACAGAATAAATTTGATTTATTTAGGCTTACTGTATTTGTTAGGAAAATTTTAATGTGAACAGAAAAAAAAGCTACCTTACCTTGAAGTACAATGAGCCTGAATGGAAGTGTTATAATTGAATAACCACATCACTGTAATTGGCAATATATTGCTGCTCAGATAATGCCCTCATTTATTTTCACTTTCATAATTCATTTACACAGATAAGGCAATCTGGGTAGCTGCAATCACACATGTAGATATCAGTGCTTTCTGGATAATGAAATTAAAAATTAAAAATGGTAGCCTACATTTGCTCATTAACAGCCTACTTTTGGTACAGAGATAGTTTACTGAGTAAAACATCTCATTTAAATATGTAACTGCTGAGTTTAATTCTTTACACTTGAAGGCATGGCAGCTCCTAGACTCAATGTTAGGAATGGCTTTCAGTGTTAATTAGGAAGAGAAGCATAGGGAAACTGAAATATTTGTGATGGGAAGAGAGACATTTTGTACTAATGCAAAAGAAAAGAGCTCTTTCAATGGGGAAGGCTGGATTTAATCATGAAGTGAAGCAACAAAGGCTTTTGTGCTTCTGACACTTTCCTCTGAGGCAACTCAGCAGGGAAAAAAACAGAACTAACTTTTATTTGTTAGACACTTTCAGCAATGCTGAGCGTGTACAGTGAGCAGCCTTCAGCTACCTATAAAAATTCGAGTACAACATTTAAGGCTTCATCACTTAACATAGCATAGGCTTCTACTATACCAAACGCTGTATAATATTGTGCATGTCATGCTAGTTGCACGCTACATGAGAAGGGAATGCAATGTAGCTATTTGGTTTAAGTGGGGCAGCATTAGATAAAACTGTCCCTTCCCATCTCTGTCTCCCTTCCTCTCTGTTCCTATTCTCCAAATTAAAACAGAAAAACTGCTAAAATAAAATTTTAAAATGAAGCACCCTAGCACTAGAATAGAGCTGGAAAGCACAGTGCAGAAGGTGCCCAGATGTATGCATCTGGAGGGCCGAAGTTCTCATTTCTACCATCTGCTTTGTTATCAACTGCCTGGATGATGCTGTGCAACTGACTTTTTTTTCAATGTATAATTTCCGTCAACTGTACAGTCAAAGTTTCACAGTTGCATTAAACATGGTGAGATCTATTTGTAGTGATCATAATACAATTTACAATCTGTTGATTTTATTGTTAAAAATAAGTTTAGTGACAAACTGGGATGCAATCGAGCGCATGTGAGCAGAGGGGCCCACCTTTACTTTGTCTGTAAAAACAAAACTTATTAGCAAGAGTGGCAAAAACCCAAAATCATGGCAATAAATAGCAAATTTGTTGCAATCTGTTTCTATGTTATTCCTTCTAGCTCCAGCCAAGTGATAGACAAAGGGAGGTAAACATGTTTCTTTCCTCTGGGGGAGAAAAAGAGAGAAAGGAAAAGAAAAAAAAAAAAAAAAAAAAAAAACTAAAGNAAAAAAAAAAAAAAACACAAACTGAAGCAGCCCCAGGAAATCCCTCTCTTCCTATCAGGTGGCTTGCTCGCTTAGTAATGCAAGGGAAGACGAATCACATGCAGTAACAGCAAACTGAAAAATTATGACATACTTGACATAGCCCAGTGTTCATAAAAAGGAGTGACCAACAAACCTTAGCTAAATTCCACTGCATCCATGGAATACTGTGATCTTCTGTCACAAAAAAAGTAAATCTGTTTTGATCTCTCATTTATTGTGATGTAATTCTACAGCCTCCAATTAAATCGGTGTAAGTGAGACCAGAACGAGGTCAATTTTATCAAATTATGGTTTCGATGGAGAAATCACAGGCTGAAGTTCTATGGTCTACGGGCACGACGTCAACTGTAGCATGATAATTATGCCTATTATTAATTATGCCTATAATTTTAGTAAAAAAACTACTATATAAACCTTTTTTTCTCATTCAAAAACCCTTTCATTCTGTCCATTTCAACAGAAGCTGTAGTCCAACACCATGCTTTCGCAGATGGAATGAATTGTTTGTTGGATCTTGACAATTTCTTACATATCTGAACTGCAGTCTCACAAAGCTACAAGATTTTCCGATCTTTCAGACTGAATCACAGCCAGAAACTGTACTGCCTTTAAATATTATTATATCATAATGGATTGGATAAAAGCAGATGACTGAGGTAGTAAGTAGAATCCATAGCTGGGCCATGAAGCACCTTTTTTTTCTGAGATACAGAATTGCATTATGCAGCAGCCTCCTTGTGAGAATCATCAAATAATTTTCATCAGTGAAGCATCATATGGAGATTTTTGCACTCATGCCCATGTAGAAAGCTGGAATCAGTCCCATGCATGTGGTAGCCTGCCAGTTTCAGTAAGGCATGTGTGCCAGCTAAAGACGGATTTAGTATAGTTTGTACAATGTAGAAAAATTTCAGTTCCATGCCAAGAGGATCATCATAATGTTAATCATTGTCAAATGATAAGAATGCACTTCACTGTGAGAAATCACATCTGCTATCACTTGTGGGGCTTTACGCTGTTGTTACAGAGCTTTAAAAGCTTTTAAAGATGCAATATTGTTTTTCATTACTTGGAATTAAAAAATATAGTAAATCTCTAAAACTTCTATACATTCCACCTTTTCCTCAGGATCCTTCCCCTTGAAACCTTCCTCTACTGAAGCTGATGTCTTAAGGTTTCATTCTAGCCCCTTGCCCATTCAAACTAAGAGTGTACTTGAGATTACATTTAACTTTTTAAGTAAAGATAAAGGTTGAAAAGTATTTAAAAATCAAGTTCTATTAATAACCATGTGTCCCTAAATAGTAACATGATTCAAGGACTCTGCAACTTCCGAGTTCTCCTCTCCCAAAGCAATGACATGATCTTAGTATTGAACTGACGATGAAAATGTTCTAAACCTTCAAACTAAAAGGTCTTCAGCAAAACTCATAGGAAATTATACACTTTCACTAACTCATTATGCATTCTATATTTTGCTTTCATCTTAGGTGTGAACACAAGGATATTTTTAAACTACACACAACAGCATTCTGGTTACAGGCTTTTGTTGTAAAGGAAAGATGATCAGCACAGTGCTAGGAGGCTAAATAGGACCTCAGGAATAAGATGAGATCAACTGTCTCCCGCATCCAGAAAGAATCTGGCCAAAACTGAGTGTGACTCGGGGGAGAAATAGGTGATGGAGATGACTCGATATGGCATTTGCCCACCTGAGCCACCTGATTTTTTCCAGAAAGTGATACCATGAATAAATCAGCGCATTTTTGTTAGTGCTGAATTTAATTAGTCCGTAGCAGATCTGGCACGTGATGTTAACAGATATGCAAGTTTCCAATGAAAAAGCAGAAATACAATTAGAGAGCCAAATCAAAGCCAAGAGTTTCCATATGAATTCTAATACTGTGTTTATTTTAAACATCAGGACATGCATTGTCATACTTCCATTAAATTTATACACAATTTAGTTTTCTAAAGGTCTCTAAGTTTTTGAACACAAACTTTGGTTTAGGCTATAACAGTGATAGGAGCAACTCAAAGTTTGGATTCAGCTATAAACTCTCATAATCTTCTGGGATGCTCATATCCTGTGTTTACCACATATCCAGCTCTAAAACAGACAAGCAGCTGTTGTACATTCGCTTTTAAACTTTCTTTATCCCTGTCTGCTATGTAGACAAACCATTTTTCTCTTAGCTAGAATTCAGCTTCACACAGCACGTGAACCACATTCGATCCACAACAGGGGTATATGGGCATGTTCTTGGAATACTGAAGAATAAAATACCTTAGAGGTGAAGGCAAGGGGGAAGTTTTGGTATATTAAACCAGAATTAGAAATCATAAGGCTTAGGCCATAAGTCTTCTCTGATCTTCTGTTTCAACAGGACAGAACTATATTACCAATCTTTCATTGCTTCCCAAATAGAAGATCATGTGACTTAACTTACTTGAATACAGAAAACTACTAAGTATGCATCATACTTTCTTTTTTTTTAATTACAAAGCGAGGAAACTGATTATGTAGGTTTGGAAATGTGTTGAACCAAGATGTTTTAACACTTTCATTTCTAGTTATTTCTGCACATTGCATACCTAAATGTTTATGGAAGGTTAAGGATGTTCTAGGAATCAAGTGGAGAAGGAATCCCTTTTGGAAGCCTAGCTTGTGCAAGACAGACGATGTCTAACGAACTATTCAAGAGAAAAACTAAAAATAGAAGTAAACAATTCTTTCTTGGAGGCAAAGCTTCCTCACAGCTATCACTAAACTATTTAAATGTGTATGTTATTAACATTCTTCATTTTGACATGTGCTTGACAAATATTTTTAAATATTTCCAGAGAAACAAACAATATTAAATCAATCTGCTCAGAACTTCGAAGTCAAAGGCCCAAATAAACCAGTGGATTTACCTATGACATTTTAAATTAAGAACATAATACTTCTGACTAAACTCACATAAACCAGGAAGTATCCAGTACAGACAAACTTATCTCAAACAGTATAAATCATTTTCACTCTTCTTACATATACTCTCACCACTCTAAGTAATACTTCCTATCATCTAATGATTACAGTTTTACTCTCAAAGATGTGTACTATTTCATTCTAGAAATCAAAACAGTTATGCAGTTTTGAGGAGGCTTTATGGTGGGAATAGGAAGGAAGGACTCAACACTTTCCTGTGCAATATAATAATGTGGCACTGTTAAAAGCATCAAACATATACACAATAAGCGGAGGTTAAGACATACCTTTCTTCTCATTATTAACTTGAGCTTGTAACCAAGCTCAGCTTTACAAGAAAAAACTGTATTTGTCTGTAAAACACTCCTAAAGAGCTATAGGTACACACACACACACACAAACACATCACAAATAAATAAATTTGAAGTCTCATTTTTGTCCCATTTATTTAAAATAAAGACCAGTAGTGTCTGCTCAAGAGAAAATATAACATTAAAATGGAGTTTCCTTGTCACAGCACTGTACAGCTGGGAAAAGGCCATTGCATCCATCCATCCACTCCATCCCACTGCCGTTGGCTGTTATAGGACTAACCCATAAACATGTTTTCTCTCTAAACTAACTGACATTATGGTTAGTAAAGGTGTCTTAGTAGCCATTGAGACATATAGACACAAAACAAGCTACTGAAAATAACTACTCGGTGTAGGAGATAATACAAAAAAAAATTTTTTTTCAAAACAAAGAGTAAATAAAAGCACAAACACACATCACTGCAGGTAACCTGATGTTAGATGTTGGTTCTTCAATAAATTCTGCAGACAACACAGCAGAAAAAAAGCCAACAATAGTATTTCATTTCAATTTACCCAGGCAGAACAATAGTTCAGTACTGTAGATGAACAAAAGAAAGAAGTAAATACTACCCGGTAGTCTGCTCCTTAGTGTCTTTCTGGCATAAATTACACTAACAGTGAACCATTCAAATGCAAGTGCCTCCAAACACTATTTATCAGAGAAATTCACAACAATTAAATGTCAGTGTAATATTTATGGAGGCTACTTATTTTCCCGGGGGCGCCAAATGTCTGGAGAAGGGTTGGGTCAAACAAACTGCAGCCAATGTCAAACAATAGATAATGGAGCATAAGCACTTGCATAGACAGACATCTTCCTTTAGATCTCTCCCTGTTAAACAGCACTGCACCAAATCATATCTGCATTCTGCTTGGAAAGCTGCACTGCTGTAATTCAACAGTCTGTAAGGCTGAAAAGCTCATTAAGTAAACAGCAACAAAACCAGGCAAAAATGTTGAATGACTATGATTACAAATATTTATTTTTGCCATCGTGCAATGAGCATAAGATCAGTGAGGAAGAGTTGAGCAAAAGCACGTTCCCTTCTCTTACTTCTTAAAACAAAGAAACAAACAAACAACAACAACAACAACAAAACACCACAACACTTCTTTGCAAGGATATTTGTAGAACCACTAGTTCTGGAAAAAGCAAAGCTTTAATATATGTCTCTCTCATCTTTCTGTTTCTCCAGCAGATGATATGTAAAGGTATACCGGCTTCTCTGAAAGGCCTAAAAATCAGATGTATTTGCCTAAATTATCCATTAGAGAAGCACACTGGCCCACTTCTGTGCCATGCCTATGACTTAACTTTTGCAGGTAGATGTAAAATTTAGATTTTATAGAAGCTCTATTCCTATCCACGCTCTTCAAGAAACACAAATGTTTTCTTTTTCTTTGACAAGGAACAAGTAGCTTGAACTACTAAGCCTTACAGTGTTTGCATGCCTGCAGAAAGTCAGAATTGCCTTTCTCAGGTATCTGCTGATGTTTGTTGATTTCTGAAAGTTTTGAAGACTTTTCAGGAACAGCATTACTGTTGATGCATTTACATTTTGGAATACTTTTTTTATTTTTCTTGTTTTATTACTCCAGCTCAGATGAGCATTACTTCTCTTACTCATTCTAAAGAACCTATAAAAAATCATATGACTGTCTACCTTCATCATACAGACCATAAACGGCACAATGTCAGCTATTGAGTATTCGTTCTCAGGACATTCTGGTCAAGAAGAATCAAACTTTCAATAAAATTTTCAAGATAGCAGGTTTTTGTGGATTTTGTGTTTGCTTTTTTTTTGGGGG
>VXAA01007015.1:192382-263799 GCA_013399115.1 Anseranas semipalmata
CAAACCATTGCCAGTGGTGGCAAAGGACTTTATAAAGCAAAGGTAGACAATAGGCCTAGGGGGTTTATGTTACGGTCCTGTGACTGTTGGTTATAGGTTACCTAGCAGTACTTAACTGATCCAGTTGAGGTGCAAATACGTGATTACAATTGTACTGCATTAGCCAAAGTACACAACATGGATGTTTATACTGGACTTCTTTCAGGTCAGCTTTTTGTTGGCTACAGGTGCACAGATGTTATCTGATGCATCATAAAGCTGGAGTGACGTGGGCAATACTTGATTTTCATAAAATCTGCTACTGCAAAGTTAACCTTGCAAAATACTGGAAGAAACTTGAACCCTCAGCACCAGTTCATACTGCGTCAACACCTTCTGTCATGTTTTGATCTAATACCAGGTACCCTAGAGTAGGATTTACTGGGGCAAAGAAGCACAGATTTAAAACATAAGCAACCTGAGACTGCAGTTCTTTTGCTGGCAAGCTGCACCAGCTCAAGCAGGGCTGAATCCTTTCACTGCATCACCAGCTATTCCCACACCCAGACGGCTTCCTCCATTGCAAGGGTGCAACTGGGTGTGTAAACGCTCAAAGAATCCAACCAAGGAACTGATTAAAGTTAAAATTAGTAGTAGGGGTAAAAAAGATATTACTGGGTTGTTTTTAACCCAGAAGATTTCCCAGCACAGCATCAAAACCAGTCATACTAGCACAGCTAAGAAAGGTAGCATGGAGGCAAGAGTTGGGAGGCAAGAATGGATCACAGGAGACAACCTCATCCATCATGGCTGCTGAAATGGTGAAATTTCTCAGGATCAAGTAGCTGACAAACTTGCACAGCTCTCAGAAGACCGGTTTGGAAATTGCTTTTCTAGGGGAATCCACAGGAATTAATACAACCAATCATGTAATGGTATTTGACTTACCCATATGAAATGATATATGCTGGCCAACAGCCAGCATCACCCAGACTTTTAGGATTCAGTCACATAGTCCTTTAAAAACATTATTGCTCACATATATACTGAGAGAGTGTATGTCTGATTAGAACCACAGACTACTCAGCAACCACCTGCAGCCCTAACAGGTATTGAATGCCTTTACTAGTTCTTTACAAGTCTAAGCAGTTTTCTAAAGGAGAAGAGAGGCGAGGGAGAAGGCTTGCTTGTTTAGTTTGCAACACTGCTTGCCTAATTGTTTAGCTTTACGGACTTTGAAAGCTGAGTCACCACAGTGTCAGCTGTAACTTTCTAATCGATGTACCCTATTTTTGTTCGGCTTCCCTTAGCCACAGCAGAGTGCAATTCTCTCTCTTATGACAGTTGCAACTGCTCAGTTTTCTTGATCTGCTTTGTAAAATTAAAGGATTGGTTTTCCATTAAGCTCTGACTGTCACTATATCTCTTCTCTATGAGGCCGTACTTTAAAAATTCCATGACTTGAAGTACTTCATGAAATGGTATGGCAGTACAGGAAAACAAAAAACTCCCAAATAACTGCTCTCACCAGTGAATGAGTAAAGTACCCCACCACTTGGCAGGCTGGGAGTCAAGCTTAGCCCATTTGGTCCTTGGTTGGTTGGTTGGTTAGTTGATTTTGCTCCCTTCTGGAGGACGTTTTGTTTGTTTGGCAAAAAAGAAAACCTGCTGGTTAGACATGATGACACAGTAGCTCAGGAGGACTTGCTACCAAACAGTACATCTTTAACCTTGTTCTGCAGCCTTAGTTTTCTAACAGTCCCCTGTGAATGGCAGCAGAAATAACTGCAACTGTTTTGTTCTAGCCCTCCTCCAGAGATGATATCAGGAGCAAACCAGACTGGATGGCAAACGCAAACAAAATGGAGCAGTGCTAATGCTCAGTTCACTACTAAACAATTATTTTGACATCTTACAGGAAAACTTCTGTCAGAGAATTTTGACAAACCTGAGGTTATGTTTCTCTTTCCGACATACAAAGTCAATGTCTATTTTTATTATAACTTTCACTGGTAACTATGTAATTTCAGTATATAGGCATTTGAATTTTTCCAACTCTGTATAATTAGCAAGACAAAGGGCGTTTTTTTTCCTTATCCAGATATTTTGACTTGGCTCTGTAGGACACTGTTGTGGAGGCAGAGCAAAAACTGGAAGTTATATGTGGGAGAGCAGTATGAGCAGTGTTTGACCGAAAGCTTTGAAAAATGGGTAACTGTTTTGTAGCAGGCTTCAACATGTACCAACTAAACTGGAGAATTAAGTTGTTGAAAAATGTTTATAAAATTTATTTGGCCTGCAGGGCAAACATGTGCCCCTGCGCAAGTAGCTGGCAGGAGTTCAAAATAGGAGGAAAGTAATTATTTGTGTAGTGGATGATATGCAATCTCTTTCTAGGCAGAGATCTGAATTGAACATGTATGAGTTAAATAGTCAGAGAAAGCATCTTTTAGGAAATTTTAGAAGTGTTTGATGTAGCATAAGCAAAGGCAGAAGTCTAAGCTAAACAAAAATACAGAGAATAGAAATTTGAGACTTCATTTAATTGCAATTTAGCAGTCAGCTTCATAAAATGTTATCTTTAATTTCCTTTGCAGTGTTCTCAGATAAAGCTCTTAATTCTAATTGGACACATATGTGAGGGGTGTATGCACACGTACATTTGAAGATCTGGAAATCATTGACTTCCCTGTTATATCATATAGAGACTGCGAGACCAGTAAAGACAGTCTTTTGCTGTTCTTAGCAAATTATGGCTTGCGGACTACTCCGTCAATTTGCAATCGCTTCTAGTAGAGCTTCCTATAAGCACAGCAATTCACCTACCCGCAGTAAATTAGAGGACTACTATTTACTCTAATCCATCAAAAGCACCACTAGGTGCTAGCAATTGCAGCAAAAATGTATATGAACTGGGAAATTAGTTCTCTGAGTCCTATAAATGATAATGATGGAAAATCCTTTCTAACAACATACCAATTTTATTATATTAATATGACTGGATAACAGAGTTCTTTAAATTGCTAATGCTAAGTAACTGAGTATGGCTAAGATATCTATAGTTATTGAAAATTGTAACATCTATCATATTATAAGTTTAATTAGATACATATTTCTACGCTACAGAATTATCATAAATTGTTTACCTTGACTACCCAGCCGCAGAAACAGACTTTGCTTTTGGAATCAAAAGAATCAGTTCACAAGTTATAATGGAGCATTTCTTACTGCAATTATAGCACTAATGGGATCCATATCAATCACCAGGTAAATCATTATATAATTTCTTCAATTTTCTTTTCAGAGCATTTCTGAAATCATACTTGACAAATAACAGCTTTTATTTTATTTAAATTCCATTTAGACATAGCTTTCATTTGAATTTTTTCAAGAGCTTATGATTTTCCTATAAAGAAAAGTTTTAATGTTAGGAAAAAGTAAAAATAGGCAACATTACAAGTAAAAGCTACTTGAGCTGTATATCCATCTGTTCCTAATGTAGTTACCAGTAAGTGACAATTTCTGTCTCATTATTTTTTATCATAGTTATCCATAGTTATCTAAGTCTAGCTCTTCTCTTCCAATTCTTCCGTACTTATAAATTTATAAACCTTTATATCATAAAGGTTTAGGTTTTGATAATGATGATCTTTTCAGTTAACTTTTTGTGAGTTTTCATAATTTAGGCAAATTGCACATATAAAGAAGGACAAGAAGCAAACACAAACACCAGATACAGTATAAAATAAAATATTAACAAGAAACTTAAAAAAAAAGAAAAAAAAAAAAAAAAAAAAAAAAAACAAGGAAAAGACCTCTGTGTTGTATATGGTTCTTGGAAACTGTTGCATAGCTTTCCTACCAGTATCTCTGGGTCTGGATGAAGGAATGTCTGAGTGAGGTTCCCTAACTAAAGTTACCCAAAATTTCTGGTCCCTTTCAGACCTAACAGGCTGCTAATCTGTGATTGCATTTGACACCTTTAAAAGCATTCTCGCTTCTAAATCAGCAGGTGGGGAGGAAAGCATTTCTCTTCTTTCCTGGACATCAAGTCAAGTTTCGCCAGGTCAGTTACATTTTGCCTCTACAAAATTTGTACACATGCAGTGATAGGCTTTTGTCAACAGGATGAACAAACTGGGTCTAGGAGAGTCAGGCTCTTTTAGAGTCTAAAAACTCTCCTTTCAGGGGGCTGGTTTTGGATGTAGAGGAACAGAAAGGGAAGAAGGCAGGGCAAGAAGCTTATGCTTTTCCTCAAAGCCCTTTTGCCATCCAAGTTAGCACAAATTAGTTTTAGGACAGCGATGGCAATAGCACATATTCTCTTTTTAAATCAGTAACAATGACATGAGGTAGTTTATTCTAACCACAAGTGAACTCAAATCCCCCAGACTTTTGGGATGTTGGATTTTAACTTTTTCCATTCAGAGATTTTCTAGCCTCTTAGAGACAATTCTAGCAAACACACATATCTATGAAAAGGAAGTTATTTTCTCACTAATGAATTTAAAGTTCAGAAATGGAACTCATTCCCAATAGTAGGTTCAAGAGTGGTGGAGACAAAAGAAACTACTTGCAAAGAAGATGCCTACTTGCAAAAAAAGATACAGTGTGGGGGAGTCTGCCTGTTCTGTGTGCGACACTGAGTGCAGTGGCAGACAGCCAAGGCAAACTGTAAACAGACTACGCATCATTCCACAGAATAATGAGGAACACAGGGTTAAGTCAAGTCTATCTGCAGATTAAGGAGAACACCAAACACCGTAAAGCCAGTGGGCATACAGAGCTCTGCTTTAGACCTGGTTCTCTGGGTTGTGAAGCAAAATGTTTTAAAGAAGCTGCTTCTCTCAGATCTCATTACCACTCTGTCAGCATCTGAAGAGAAGCTCTCCTGGGCAGCAAATCTTCCAGGCCTGTTTACACCAGAATACAATTAATACGCAGACTTAGTTTCTGCCTAAAGTAAGGTCCTACCCAAAAGAGAATGAAAGGCTAAGGGAGAAGAAGTGCACTCGGTGCCATTAGATGTTCTGAGAAGGATCCACCTGGCCAGGTTGTGAGGAGATTCCGTCTGGAGAGGAGTGCGTACAACACTGCCCTGAGGCGGGCAGCACGAATTCCAGCTGTGGTTTGAATGGCTTTTGCTTTTACTCTTCTGCATAACAAAGAATTATTAAAACCACACTATTATATGACTTATTTAGCTGTCACTTGTTATTTGTTTATACTTTCTCCCTTAAGTACAAAACAGTAGAAGCTTGCAGTCTGCATATTGAAAATGTCTTAATACAAGGACCAGAAGCTCAAGCCAAGACAGAAATGTACACAACTCCTTTTCACAAGTCCCGTTTCAGTGACCTTGTTTCATATACTCAGGCATCAATAAACTCAGGGCCAACAGTAAGGATCAAATTATTATTCCAAATTAACCTCTCCTCTGCCAGAGAAACTCCTCGTTTGCAGCACTGCTGCAGTTTCAACATAAAGATAATGGAGTGGATTTTGACTTGCGATGCAGAAGGCAGAGCTTGGCTGTAAGGCCACGTGGACAGGGTGGAAGCTGGGTGTAGCTTTCATGTGATTCAAAACATCCAAGTCTTTACCACAGCACTTAGGGAGAGCATTTGAACTCTGCAGCCAAACCCATAACTAAACGTTTATTATGCAAAAAGCCAAAATGCTAACAGAAAATAAAATCTCATTTCAAGTAAGGACCTACTGTGCAACTTTTAAACACTCTCCAGATAGTTACCTAAATGAAATCTAATGTTCTTTCAGAAGTAATGACCTGCTTACAAGACAATCAGCACTCTTGACTAGCAAACTATAGTAAAACTGTGTTGAAATCATATGTATACATTATTGAAAACTCTGTAGGCCTGTGGACTCTATCAGCAAGAACAGATTCACCTCCATAATTCACACACCTTGACTACAATGTAGATATATTACTATAAGGGTGTAATTTGGCTTCACACATACTCAGTTTCACTAACAGTTCCCTCCCTAAGATGAAACAATTCTCCTGACTGACAATTTATGAAGTAATTCTTCCCAAATGAGCTTATTTGTGGCAGTCCCACTTATCCATCCATCCTTCCTTCCACATACAAACACATTTTGATATCTCTGCACCAGCAAAATTAATCCTTTTCCTTAATGACTGATGTTTATACTACAAATTGAGTACAGAGATCTGCTCAGAAAAATTCAACCCTTTGAACTTTTCCCACACGGTATTCAGAATATTGACTGGTCAGTGATTTCCTGTTGACTGGTGAATGACTAAAATGAAATCATTGGGAAGTCTGAGAAATAGTTAGCTCAGCACTTATCCAATAACATAAACTGTTTCTTTTAAACACTCGTATTTTAGCACTATCTTGTCTTGTAGTCATGAGGCTGGCACCAAACTGAGACAGACAGTTTTCAAATACTTAAGCTCCGTTTGATTTTGATACACTACAAACTCCAGCCATTGCTTTAATTACTCCTAAAGAAGCCTGAACCTTATTTCCTGGAGCTGTTGTACTCAGTGTCACTAATGTTTAGTATTTACATTTGTTTGTTTAATGGAAGAAATCTGAAAGAAAACATTTCAACCCAAGAAACACCTCTATTACCCTGGTGGTAATAGAGAACGTATAACATGAACAAAAGCAGCAGATTAGACCCTATATAAGTGGAAGTCTGCACAAACCGATGGAGTTCTCTGGTAGTGGAAACTCAGAGGCAAGATCTGTGGCATTAGGAAATGATCAAAATATTTGCTCCGTTGGGTACACTTTGAGGTTTCTAGGGGCAACATGGTTCCCAAAATGCATAAACTAAAACAGAGTGAAGATAGTATTTACAGCAAATATTCAAAAACATATCACAGACAAGTTCTGATAAATCCCTGACCACAACTGACAAGTGACTTTCTACAAAAGCAAACAAACTTTCTCATGAAAGAAAGCAGATGGCAAAGGCTCCCTTTCCCACAGCCAGCTTGAATCTCTACCCAATGCGCAGTGGAAAGAGGCAGAGCCACAACCAATGCATCCAACACTTGTAGCACTCTAGGTGACCCATAGGTTTCAATCATTTTCCTTCAACAGCTGAAGGACTATATAGCAACTGGGGCATACTTTTAGAAACTTAGTATTTCAAATCTTTCCAGCTAAAATAATAGTGCCATTTCCTTGCTTCCAAAGCAAGAAAAGTAACATATCCGTTCATTTGTATGTCCTGACATCAGCTTTCAGAGCAAAAACCAGACAAATACTTCAAAGGAGGCACTGAAGTTTAAGGTGTTTAGAACACACTAGTTTGATGGACTTTCTCTCTGACAAGTTGCAGACGTTTATTTATTGATCACTTGCACCAAAAGTCTACACTGAAATTTACATTTGAGCGGAGTGAATTACACACGGCAGGTGCATGGTGATCCCTTCAAATAGTCCTTTAATCAGTTTTTAGCACTGTCAAGCAGCAAAATAATTGACAAAAAAAAAAAAGAAAGAAAAAACAGGGATATAGTATCCTCCTAATAGCTAAGCATCTTTTAACACAGACTTCTTTACCTCCACTCTCAAAAAGCAAATACTGATACTTCCTATGGAAATGCAATAACATATATTTACCTACATATACTGACAGGAATGATGGAACAGCTCCAGCTATGCTGATTCTGAAGATAACATTTACAAAATCACATCAGAGCTAAGGGAGTGTTAACATGAAAGGACTTACCTGCATTTCAATTTGGATAACCACTCTCACTAGTCATATGTCTTTCAAATGAGGTGATTGAACCTTACACAGCATCCAACATCAATCTAAGTACAATCATATGAGAGTGATGTACTGTATTATGAGAGCAAATACTATTCACAGCTTAGAGAGAACTCTCCCTTTTACTAATTAGTCATTTTAACAAACAGATGAAAACGGTCTTTCCCGGGGAACAGAACAAAAGCCAAGGACAGAAGCTACTCACATTCCTTTGAGCCGTTGCCACATTTTCTCTGCATGTCCTCCTATTTGATACTTTATAGAGGTGCTTTCCAGTTCCCGAGTTGTTTCCGTCGCTCGAGCCCCCATCGTTATTGTCCTACAGCGATACAGTTACAGTCAGGCTCAGCAGCAAGCAAAAGCATTCCTTAGTCCACTACAAATGTCAGAAGATCCACGCATGTTAGACAGTAGCAGCTTTCACATCAAAACACATCAGAATTACAACAGCTGAGGGACGATCCTGCCTGAATTGCTATTCACTTGGATAGACAAATCCACTCTTCCCCCCCACACAAGCACAGAGCAGCACACACGGCTCCTCTGACCTCACGAGTCTAATCCATACGTGAGCCAGCTACTACACTACTGACTGGCTGCACAAGCTCCTTCCTCATGCACTTTGTCTGCTGTAGGAATATGTACAGAAGCACAAAAGATTCCTTAAAACGGACTATAATTCATTGCCATGCAGGATAAATGTGAATGGTTTTAACGATCCAGAAGGAAAGAAAGGCTGGCTTCTGCTCTGCAGGTTGGAGAAACAGGCTGCAATAGGAAAGCAGATGGTAGGAGCCAGTATCAGCCACATCACCCTACAAAGAGTGCATGGTCAAATGCCAGCACTTTCTTCTCTTTAGTTGATCCTGAATTGATTCTTAAGGAATAAATATCTACCAGCCTCTCAAGAAGAAAATGACCGAACAAATGCTAAGTCGGCAGTGAAGACAAGTATAAATCCCCGCAGAAGAGAAATCAGAGAGCTCTACAGGTTGTTATTGAAGGAGTATGCTGTAATGATGACTATTCACCTTCTCCTAGCAACTCCACACAGTAGGTAGCTGTCAATTTAACTGGTGGGAAATGCAGCAGCTGCAAGACAGCCCGCTCAGCGAATCCTTCGGGACAGCAGCACGCCTGTGTCAAAATCTGATGCTGAACTCTGCGTGTCTGCCAGCAAAACAATTAAGTGCACACAAACAGCACAAGGGCTGAGGACTAAAAGGTGTGCCAGCCGCACAGCAGGTTGCCAGCGCTGTCTTTCAAGTGCAGACCTAAGCACCTAGTTGTACAGCCAAGGCTGGGTTCTGGAGAGGGCGAAGGAGAGGATTTCCTTGCCTGCTCAGCCGCAGACCGAGTCTGCGGAGCACCTGCTGTACTTTGTAAATAGCACCTGTCTCGCTCGGTGAATCAGTAACAGTCTTCATTTCTGAAGCAGCAGCCAAATAATCAAATATACCGCGGACTTCTCTCTGTGACCGCGTTTGTTTCAATCAGAGGAAGAGCTGCACAGAAGCCGGGCAAGAGGCACGTGCCAAGTGGCAGCAGCCGTGCCTGGGCTTCGCCCGCTGCTGGTGTCACTGCTGGCTGCCGGGTCCGGGATGGAGCGGTGAGGACGAGGGTCCTCAGGATGCTGCCTGGCAGGCACCTAAGGTAGCAGGTGCATATCCCTGTGGCTTTAATTAGACAGCTTTATCTGCGTTAAATGTTACAAAGATATAACAAATCTCTGTCACAAAAATGTTGCAAGGACGATAGGTTCCCATCGGATGCAATGGGCAGAAATGGTTAATATCGTTAAGTATTCAGGATCTTGCAGAAGAATAAAGAAGAGGCTCACTGCTTTAAAATAATCCTAACACTCCACAGAAATTTCTAATCAGTTTTCTTTCTCCAGGATACCTTTTTCCTGCTCAAGATTTAAAATATCCCATGTGGAAGTTACAAATCAATACGAGATGCATCTGTTACACATTGATTTCAGGTGGATAATTAAATAGTACATTTCATTTACTTCTCTGGTTTTAACATATACACAATTTTAAACTGGTATTATTTCACTGTCCCTCACAGAATTATCCCTGACTCAGACATATAATAGTCAGTCCCATATACTTCACTAGCAATGTCCAAAAACAGTCATTAGATGAGCAACATCTCTTATAATTTTCAAACAGCATCATAAGACAACACTGAAGAAAAACAAACATTTGCTTTTTTCGGAAACTGCAAAGCATTTATTTGGCTAAAGAAGGCAGTAGTATTTTTGAAACTTCACTGAGGAACCACTTAGAAACTTCCAAACTTTCCACTCCTGTTGTGCATGGAGTCTTACTAAAGTTTGGAAGAAAGAATATAAATATATCTCCAAGGAATAACTGATGAGAACTCTCACACTGATCTGGGCTCTTCCCCGCCTTGTAACTTCCAGACCTCTGAAGCAGTGCAAAATAAAAAAGTATTTATAGAAACCACATGAACCTCCAAGGACAGAAGGGAATTTTAAGGGCCTATTTTTTCTCATAAAGCATTCCCTGCTCTTGTTGTCCAAGTTTATGATGAAAAAAGTAGCGTGTGTAAGCTGTTCTCTCCCCCCTACAAGAAAATAAGTAGTTGCAAATATATTGCTTTGATTTACTGGAGAGAAGTATTGTCAGCAGGTAATAACCTTCTGGGAGGAACAAACTGCCCAAATAATACCACTGTGAGTGGAACAAACTGCCCAAATAATACCACTGTGAGTGGAGATACACCTGCTAACTTCAGCAGAACCCCACAAAGGAAAACAGGAACAACTTTGCTCCTCGTGGGCCCATCCTGCTGAAACAACAGGAACTCCTACAAGAGGAGCACCTGGCAAGGCTTAGCCAAAGGACAGGTAAAGCAGCCTACTCCCTGAAGGCTGATACAGCAAATCACCAAAGATGACACTGAAGGATAAAATCATGTCTCCAAAAATGAAAGAAGCATCAGGAAACACACAAAAAAGGATAGATATGGCATTAGAAAACCCAGGAAGTAGCCCAAGCAAGTGTTCTGCATGTCACTAAAGAGAGAGAAACAAACCATTTAAAAAATAATAATAATAAAAAAAAGGTATGTTGTTATCTTGAAAATGTGAGCAAAGAGATGCTTATGGAGGCACAGGGAAAGGAAGGATGTCTCGTGCCTTTAGCTCCTGTGAGCGATGCTCAGAGAAGGCAGCAGAGCCCGGTGCCTCCCCTCCGGCGCAGGCAGAGGCCGAGCCAAAGCAGCGCCAGCTCCCCGCGGCTGCCCGAGGCGGCGGGGGGCAGAAGGGGCAGCGCCTTGCTGCTGGCTTGGAGGGCAGCCAGAAATCACAGCCCGTACGCAGCAACGGGGGGATCAGAGAGGGCTGAGCTGACTTGCTCAGAAATACACATCTGTGCCTTTCCTGTACGAACCGGTGTACAGGCAACCCAGAATGCTAAACAAGAAGCAGTTATTTTAAGGAAGTCAAATCAACCAGAAAGATAGCACCTGAGATGATAAATTATCACAAATAGTTTTTCTCTGGCCATTTCCTGTGTTCTTGTTCTGTTTTCCTGCTCCTGCCCTAGCTAACGCTGTATTTGTGCTACAGTCCCAGCAAGTTGTTATTACCAGTTCATCTTCAAATATAAACTTCTTCATCCTTTACCCAGTGTCTTTTATTGTTAAATTTCAGCTTAAGGTTTGTGGAGTAAAATGAACAGCCTCTGGTACTCAATATGGAGACATGTTAAAATAAGAATAATTATTGTTTTCACCCTTTATTAAGGCAAAATAGAATGGTCCCAGTGCCACTTCATCCTCAGATAGGAAGCAACACTTAACGGTAACGTATCCTAAGTTCTTCTCATACAAAAATGCTTGACATCCATAGGAATAAATATCAATGCAAAGAAATTATTTTAAAATACACTCACTAGTAAAGAAATCAAGTTGGCTTTTCAATAATGAAAAGAGACTAAGAGACCTTTACTGTTATGCCAAAATCACACAGTTACAATGGAAACAACTTACCCCAGAACTGGGAAAATCCTGCAGCTAGCTTAACAAGAGGTTGGCTATGGAAACAGGAAAGGGCTGTGCAGGTTCTGATGAGGAGAACTGGAGCTTTATTTTAAATAAACACTTTGCTCCTGAAGGGAAGTTAAATATGCTGCTATGTTTGAAATTATCTTCAAAACACGTAACTCAAACCAAATGGAGGATAAGAAACAACAAAAGGCCTGCAGGGCAATTTGTCAGGCTAATACGCATCCCTCCAGACCCGACAACACAACCGTCCCTGTGGAGGAGCTGCAGGAGAGCCATGAACCAATTACAAAATCTGAAAACATCAAAAGAAAAAAAAAAAAAAAAGAAATTCCTTTTAAGTAGTCACAGAGGTATTGGATTTGATTGGATCTGTATGCTGAACGTCCTGGCCCTGATCTAGCAAGCACTAACACACATTTCAAGCAGGTAAAGCATTGCATTTCTTTGCTGGGTGAGAGACAGAGTTCAGCACCATCGCAAATAAGGCAGTTAAATCACTGAGGAACTGAATGCCAGCAGGCTCGAGTGTGACGTGGCAATTTGGTAGGACATCCATCTCACCGCTCAGACTCTGCCCCTGGTGCCAGGCCTGGTTTGCTGGGCAGCACTCACCGAGTCTCCTTCCACCCTCCCCATTGTCCACTGCATTCACATTTGTGAAGTGATGTGCAATCCCCTTCTTCACAAGCAGAGTTTTTAGCTTGCTTGCAATGCCCAGATGTGTTAATTATTAACCAGTAAGAAGCATAGCGAAGGAAAAAAGAGTATCTGGTCTTATTAAAGTTCAAGGACTTGATTTAAATATGCTGGTCTCCAGCAATCTGGCAATGACAAAATACTGATGTTACTGTAATGTAACATGTTTCAGACTCTCCATAGAATACATTAATAATAGTAGCAGCCTTACATAGTTGATGGACAGCAACTTGAGAGATTTACACATACAGCCTACACAGTGCATTGGCATTGGCTCAGTTAAGTAGGTAACAGAGCTGCAACTGACACAGGTTGATAACCATTAACAGTGATTAGATGACCTAAAAAAGGAGACCCAGCAAGAAGCATTTTCCCTTTAGTTTTTTTCTTTTAGTATGTTTTGCTACATCTGATTTACTTTATTTGGGGCTTCTTCGTGTAATCATTAAACGATGTATATTCATTCATGTGTCCTGCAAGCAGCAAGCTTTAAGTATAGCAGAAAGAAAAATTACCTTCTATTTGTTTTCTATGAGCATGCTATAACATATTGGTTAAGAACTTTGAGTCAGATTTATCAGAGCTTTTAGGCAATTAAAAATGAAGACAAATACCTAAGAAAGCTTGCAACCAAGTTAGCTGATAAACCCTCAGGGCACAAACAGATACATATTTGCAAACCTAGGTATGACATATTAATACCTTATCACATTTGTTTGTTCAATACCACCCCTTACCAGAGGTCACCAGCTCCAAAATTCTGTCATGACTGTGAGAGCAGTCACAGACCGGTTCAGCACCAAGTGAAGCTGGGTTAATTACAGCAGATGTCTCAAATCTGCATCATGTCCTCTAGGACCTCACAGCAGTCAACAGAATTGAGATGTCCAGGTGCCTTAGGTAGGCACACCTTTTTTAAAGTTTACTTTGAATATGGCCTTTCATTCAATTTACTTTAAGGAATCATTCATTTACTTCAGTGAGCCAAATAGGAAATATTCTGGGAGATGGAAAAAAAATGAATAATTGCAGAGATGAGAGGTGTGCTACAGATAATCCAAACAAAAAAGAACTGCAAAGGAGAAAGGTCTTGCATCAGTAGCAAGAAAGGGGAAGATAAAAAGAAGGCTATTTTTTAAGTAGGTGGACTTGGAAAGAGGCCTTGGAAGCAGAGTTTGAAAAGACGCCACTGAAAGGTGTTGGAAACACAGACAGTTGTCAATCAAGAGGAAATCAAATCTGGAAAGTATATTGTGTGTCAGTGAATGAAATGAAGCAGGAGAGTTTTTCAAGGCAAGGTGATAAACGGGATCACCTTGACCTGCTTTGTAAGGTAGATGCTCAGTTGGCAGTTGCGTGCTACATCTATCTCCAGGCATGCGGGAACTGGTCAGCAGAAATTCACTGGTTAACTTAAGCTGAAAAATAACTGTTTGATACACAGGAAATAAACAGGATGTCTGAGTGAAACTGAATGGAAAGTACAGAATAGTTCTGAGGTCCTCCTTGCTATGATTCCATCATAACTTCTCAGTAGTTATTTGTAATAGTTGAGAAAGAAAGTGAGAGGCTGCGGTTACTTCGTTCAAAACATGGTTATAGAGAACCACTGAAGACCAGACTGAGGAACTTTAGCAATTGCATGTAGCTCGTACAGTGTCATGGGGCAATCAGCACAACCTAAGAAAATAGAGGTTATTGTATTTTTAAGGCTTTGTGACTTTTAACTCCCTTTTTGTTTACAAAGAATTAGCAAACTGGTTTTGAATAGCATTGGCTGAAGTTGAGGTACATTCATGTACATGAGGAACACTGAAGAAACAAAAACTAACTTGTAGGAACTCCTCAAGAAGCAGTTTGGCTGCAAAATTAATATGCTGATTTTTGGAAAAGAAAAAGAAAGCAAAAAAAAAAAAAGGAAACCATTCTGGAACTGGCAGCACTGCTGAAATAAGACACACAGATTGAAACTGCCACAGAGAATCAGCAGGATAATGGTGTGCTACTTAACAACATGAGAGTGTTACTTTTTGATGGCAAAAAGGGTAAGATTTCTCACATAGGATAGAATAAACAGTAGTAGAATAAATATTAATGTTCTGGGTTAGATGTGCTCCTAACAGAGGACACTGTCTAGTTTATCACATTTCATACATTTTTGATCTCTTTAGGAGTATTCATGAAGCCATTATAATTTTGATAATCAGTCATGGAAGAGGTAATGGTAAGGTAAAAGTCATTTGAACACAAAAGCTGTGGTTGAGTGTGGAAAACTAACTGCCACGTTATGGTATGAGCGTACAACTGGAGAAAGAGAGAGAGAACAGAATAAAAGGCAAAAGGAAGAAGGCAAACTGGATTTGACAAAGCCTCTGCAAGTTTATCCCACAGAACTACATCAGAGGCAAAGAAAATAACTAGACCATGGTGCAAGGAGCATGTAGATAAAAATAGAGCATGGAGTAAAGTTGTCTTAGCTAACTATTATCTAAAGAGGTTATTTCAAGCATTCATTTTGAACGACTCAACAACGAAAATAAGACAATTGTTCCCTTCCACTATATGTTACTTCCAAACGGACCATAGCAACAAGAAGATGTCTCTTGGTATTTATAAAAGACTATAACAGAACAGATGCCAGCAGAGGAAAAAAAAAAAAAACTCTCTTTTTCTCAAACTGAAAATGTAACATAGGGGATCTACCCTTAACAGAGCTGCTTTATTAAGTGTGGAACTGCACATCATGGAGCAATGGGGAAGACCAAAAGTATAAATTATTGCAAAAAGGACTAGGTAATATATTATGTGCAAGTCCAACAATGGCTGTTAAACAAAATGGTTCAGATGCAACCTCCAGCTGAAGATGTCTACAAACTGTGGAATATCATAAGGTAAAAAAGCATATTACAGAAGGATCACTCCATATACCTATTCTTTGTTATATTCCTTTTCTAACTATTTTCTCCTGACCATCACTGGGAACAGAATACTAAGTGAGAGAATTATGGTATTTCTTAGTCTTTATTCAATACAAAAGTGCTTCTTATGATGTAGAAACATATTTTTTATTCTTTTTAAAGTAAAAAAAAAAAAAAGTATCTGTAGAAGCAGTAGTTTTCTTCCTTGATTTATTAAGTAGGAATCTTCCATAAAACCTTTGCAAAACGCCTTCTGCTTCAGCCAACAAGAAGATGGAGTCATTGGTGCCATGTACACGTGCTACAAAAATAAATATATAGAGAGTCCCTAACAAAGAGCCAAGAACATGTTCCCCATATCCTTCAACCTGGCCTGGATAATATGCTATATAGTACAAAACCTACAGCAGATACGTAAGGTATCTGAGAAAATCAGCAAATTCAACCTTAATTATCACAGCTTCTAATTTCAAAAAACTCCAACTATATAAAATTAATATTCTGTAAAAGTCAGTATGAAAGAGAAGAGAATTGAGTATTATTAAGTACATGATGTAACAGTGTTGGAGTATGCACAATATTATCTGATTCAGGATTAATCTATTCAGAACCTCTGCACTGCAGGGACTTGCTACATAACTTGAAATCTAAGAACTGCTGAATTCAGAAGGGTCTTTTGTTAACATATTCTGCATTTTAACCTTAATTCCAGCAAGACAGAATCCGGCTTTTGGCTTATAAACATCTTAAAAGATGAGTGGAGTATTCGACTGATGGTAAAAACTGGCAGCACATTTAAAAATTAGTTCAACAGTCTAGCATGCAACAAGATTAATGACAAGAGCAAAACTCTGCTGACAGTCAGATGTTTAGTATCACTTAACTGTGTTTAATATCACTGGAACAGGCAAGTTCAACCAAAGTGTAAAGGTAAAGTTTAGGGAAGTTTTAAAGTTGTGCTGGCAAAAGATCCCTCTGTCAAGTTTTTCATATCAGCCCATGATTTGGTATAAATGTCCTTGAATATATTTTCCAAACAAAATATAAGAGAGAAATATGTTAATTCAAATCAAAACCACAACTAACATAATGAGTTTTAAAATAAACTGTTTGTTTCTTCCTTAAATATTAGACTGCTTTAGAATGACAGATTCTAAAAGCATAATTTAATTATCTACTTTATTAATTCATACTTTATTGACCCTTGAACAATTGGATGCTAAACATCTGTTGAAAGACTGCCCGTTAGTGGGGGCCAGCAAAGCTGCTCGCATCTACAGGTTGAAACCTGAGGCCAGGGGAGCGACTGAACTATGCTGAATGCCAGAGGCATTACTGGTGGAGCAGTACATTAGCAACAAGTTTACATCTTCTGTAGGATATCTATAACCAAAAGAGCTTTTCTACCATAGGAATAGCTGTAGCTCCTCCAGCACGGACTGTTTTCATTGAAATGTTTTTGCGCCTGGCATTATCCTACAGCCACCAGTCGGCCTGCGGGCAGAGTGGGAACTGAAAGCAGCACTGCTGCGGCTCCTTCCTTACCCGCTCCCTTCGGACAGCTGCCAGCGCTGACGACTGAGCTGCGACATGGCTGGTGAAGTCGCACTCGCGATAGAGACTTACAAAAATGAGTGTAAAAGCCCTGTTCATCGGAGCCCATCCAGATCCTTTTGAGGGCTGTCCTATTTTGCTTCTCTTTGCTTGTTTATTTATCATTAGAATTTAAGTTGTCATTTCCTTGAATGTGCTTCCTGCCGTATTAATCTCCATCAGTGTAATTTCTGAACATTTTTACCACATGTAGACAGTTGTAAGCCTCCTACCAACAAAAGAAATGCCTGGAGGTTAATTCAGATGGAACCTGTGTCAAGCTCTGGCAGCTGTAGGAGTGAACTCACTCTGCTGCTGCTTTCAAAAATGTAAAAATCTTTAATACAACAGTGAGGCTTTTGCCCTTGAAGCAGAACACAGACTAAGCATAAACCAAGCATGGATTTATCAGCTCACAGATGTGCAAAGAGCTGAAAAATTTCTGCTTGATCTGACGCAGCTACCTTAGCAGGTCAGGGCTCTCCCTGCTCCTTATTAACTCCACAAAGTCTACCTGCTGCAAAAACAAATAAACAAACAAACAAACAAACGAATAAATAAAAAGGGCAGATTTCAGATTATAAGCAAATGCAAAATACAGGAAGTGTTTGGGAGATCTCAGGTAAACTCTTCTGTCCAGTTTTAGGCACCAAGCTTTAGTACTGAGTGTGTGCAAATTGGAGTAAATCTAGATGTGGACAAGAATAAAGAATAGCACAAGTATAGATGAATGTAAGTAAAGAACAAAGTTAGCATAAAGGAAGGATACAATAAACGTATTGGCTAGTTTGCTAAGATATAATATTTTATATATACATTGGATATTAATATTAAAAAAAATCAGTGGTTCGCAATATTTAGTCAGGGTAGCAGAAACAGTAATCAGATTAATTTGTAATAAACACAGTTTAGACTAGGAATGAAGAAACATTCCCCAGTTATGACAAACACCGGAGCTGGATACCCAGGCTGACAACGGAATCTTTTTCACTAAAGCTTGAGAACAGGACAGACAAAAATCTGAAACCAGAAACGTAGATGGTCCCTTGTATCTTCTTTATTTCCATTTGTTAAACTTGATTTTGAAAATATGTGTTTTAATTAGCTTGGGTTGAGATGTTCAAAAATATCCTATGAAAAAATGAGAGAGTGGAGGATCCCACAGAGAAGCAACAGGATAACACATCATAAGCACATGAATGCTCAGCTACTCACAGAATTCTTATGAATGATAAAATCAAATTTTCACTTATAAAGAGAGACAGTGTCCTCAAAAATATCCATGCTATCAATTCTAGAAACTCTTCAGCAACAAATAGCAGCCTGTACTTCACTCAAAATGAAAATATTTCTGTTTCTGACTATCCAGAAACTATCTATGGATAGCACTGAGTATACATGCATGGTTTCTGATCTGAAAAGTGTGCTGCTTCATCCAGTCAGATGCATTGCTGCACACAGATTAGCACACTAATTTGACTAATTCTTCATCACCTTCAAGAGCAATAGTATTGTTGAAGTATGTCTTTACAAAAGACTATTTTTTTTATTTTGAAGCTTAGAGTAATACATAATAGTAAGAAAGAACCCAACTTGTTTCTAAATTGTTCATTTTTAATTATTCTTTAAAAAAAAAAAAATTGCCCCGATTTCTAGCTGCTTTAGGTCCAGCTTCCAATATCTTTTTTCCATTTTTGCTTTTTGCCTTACACACCCTCTTTGCAGTACATTGCTTCGTCTTGTTCACACCTACAGATAATTTTTCAATCACATTAACTTGTTCATAAACCAAAAAAATCAGAGTTCTTAAATCCCCCACAAAAAGGTATGTTTGTCACTCTTACAAGATAAAAATAATTTTCAGTGTTTGTTAAAGTACCTCCACTGTGAAATCAGCCTGAGTGTCCCTGCTGAGCTCTCAAACAGAGAAATTTTCTGTGTTGCCACAGCTGTTTTCTGTGAAGTAACTTAATTGGTCATCACAAAGACAAAATTCACACAAAAAAGGGGGAGGGGGAGGGCTTATACCTATTGGTTAGCAAAAGTATCATATGTTTGATAGCTTCCAACATCGATGGGTTCATAAATGAGATTATGTATGTGACTTTTAATAAAAAATGAGTAAAAGCTGAACAATAAGCCTTTTCTTATTTAAAATTAATAGCCTGGGTGGACATGTAAGGAAAAAAAAAAAGTAAAATGGTGCAGGGGACTAGTGATTTATTTTTAGTTCAGAATTATTTTAAGCATCTTTACACTGTTAACCACTTTTCAGGACAGCATTTGATGCCTAAATGGCTGACCATTAATTAGGACAGGTATCTGACTATCATCACAGTAAAGGAGAATATGGAAGTGGAAATCAAACCCAACATTTTGGTTTTCCTCTGATGAAAAAAATGGCAGTATTTACTCTGAAAATTCAAAAATGCTGTTTGGGGAATATTTCAAGTCAAACACATAATAACCGATATAGAAGTACAGTGTTTCTACTCTAATAAAACAGTTTTACCAGAACATGGCCTTCTTTGTTGCCTTTTGTGGTTTTGTTTTTAAGAACACTTTATATTAGGATATGAAAAGTATTTGCTAGATTGTGAGTATTTGCTATATTGTGATGGAAAAACAACTGGCAGAAAATATGACATTTAATAAGCCATATTTTAACAACATCAACATTCATTATAGGTTCCAACAGACATGAACAAAATGTTACCAGTCCGCATGGTAACATTTTTAGTCTGGTACAAGATTTTAATTAATATAAGTTTTTATTTCAGGCTGCAAACTTTTTCACTAAATGCAGTCCATTTGAAGATCAACAGGACTTCCTCAGGACTATATGCCTTCCTCAAAAATTTGAAGGAAAGACACCAATTACTTGTCAAAAAAATATCTAGTTTATGACTTTTCTGGTACCTGAAACATAATTAGGGTGCTTGTAAAAGTGGTCCAAGCAATTTACAATGTTTAAATTAACTCTGTGAACTTTAGGGAACTAGCTTGTATTTACACATGCAAGAAGTAGTTCATTTACCTTTCATATAGAGCAAAACTTTGGTGAGCCCATCCTGATTTTAACGAAACTGTAAACTAAAGTGTTCTGTTTGGGGATTTTGCTCGAGAAAGTGACCATGTATCTCAGACAGCTCCTCTGGTTGGATAAGGCCTGATTCAGCTCTCACTGAGGTCTTCCTGCCGAAAGAACTTTTCTTTGTGAGGCTGTTGCCCATGTTAGCATTGATGCAAAAAGTGAAATGGAGCTGCAAAGCAGAGGCCACCCAGCGGCACAGCCCTTTGCATGGGCTGGTCCTTCACAAACGGGCCTTGGGCTAGCAAGTCCTTAGGGCTGCTGTGCTGTGAAGGACCTGGCCTCTATGTCATGGGGCAGGAATCTTACTCAACAGGAAATATCTCCTGTGATCCTGTTTTTAAGTAAAGATATTACATTTTGACAGATAAAAATAGAAGAATGTGCGCTGGTCATTAATCTTACACTTTTAATAAAAGCATGATTTGAGCTCTAACTCTAAAATTCTTGCAAACATTTACACTAAACGGTCATGGCTCAAGCTGGAACTGAAGAACCTGCCAGAATATTATTGTGACTACTCCAATGCTTGACACAGCCTGAATAATATCTTCCTTTCATTCAATGAAACAGCCCGGTTTCTGCAATATGAGGGCTACAAAGGCCTTTGATTTGACTATTGCAGGCCAATATCCTATCTGCAAAAACAGCCAATGTTACATAGCTAGAGATCAAATATGAAATTAAGTAAGCATAAAATGAGCCTTCTCCAGCACCTTCCGAAACTAGGGACTTTTTGAGCCTGGGATTGCATTTGATAGCACATCTCCTGGCCCCTGCTAGATTCATTCCATATGAATTTGCCTAAAGCTCTGTTGAAATCATTTATTCATTATTCTCTACAATTTGTTCTACACTTCAGTAACACAGTACAGAAAATATATTGTCATGTGTATGTTTTAAGTGTAATGCATGCTATGCACACTATCCCTAAATTCTTCTATTAGAGGAACATTAGATGAATATTTCCTGTTCACATCCTCTAACCTATTCACGGTTTCCTGCTATTCATACAGCAATCAATACGTGAGAATGACGTGGATTTATAGAGTGGCATAATATTTTCGGGTTGTTCTCAGTTCTCCTCCTAAGAATTACAAACATTTCACGTGCCTTTTCACAGTTGTTTAGCCCTCAGCTGACACTTGTCAGACCACACCTGGAGAATTGTGTCCAGGTTTGGGTTCTTTGTTATAAGAAAGATATTGACATACTAACATAAGTCCAGCAAAGGACCACCAGGGGTCTGGAGCACATGGTGTATGAGGAGAGGCTGAGGGAATTGAGCGTGGTCAGCCTGGAGAAGTCTCAAGGGATACCTTACTGCTGCTTACAGTTCCCTAGTCAAATGATATAAAAGTGGAGCTAGACTCTTCTCAGAGGTGCACATCAACAGGAAAGAAGCAACAGACAACAAGAAACATGAGGAATTATGGTATTTTGGTGAAAAAATACCATAAGAAATTCCAATATTTTGAGAAGAATTTTCACCATGAGGGTGGTTGAAGGCTGGGAGTGGGGCTGTGGAAGCTCCATCCTAGGAGGAGTTCCAGACTGGGCTGGAGAAGCCCCCGAGTACCTTGATCTAGGCTTTGACTACATGACCTGCAAGGTCCCTGTCAACTAAAACTGTGTTTCTGGGATTCTAAGATACAGCAAAGCACTGCCACCATGGATAAATCTGCATTAGCAAAGCGGTGCTCTGCACTGCTGCAAGTTGGCACTTTGCATTTCCAATTACTTAAAAGTTCTTTTAAAGGACTTGAAATCTGCACACTTCACATTCTCTCCAATAGCAGGATATAGACTATATAATTTACCTGCAGAATTCATTGCTGCAGGATGCCATTGATTCAATTATGTCATTAAGATATAAATAATAATGACAGCTGCTATTAATGTAACATCGGATAAAAATAAAAAGGCTAGCAATTTTCAGGCTTCAGACCATAAGCACTAGATGGAACAAAAGCAGAGTTATCTTGTTACAATAACACAAAATCCTGGCCAGTTACATCTAATACACAATACTTGCAGAGACAGAAAATTGAATTATTTACCTATTTTCCTATGTCTTATATACTGTTTTCACTATTAAATATTTGAAGAACCATTTTGTATATTTGATTTCTGAAGATAAGTACCAGACAATACCCACATCAGTAATTACTTCTCTGCCTTTCCTTTCACTCAAAATTCCTTCATTTCTCCAAAATGTAAAAAAACAATGATGACAGCATGCAAAAGACAGATAAGATATTGAATGTCTTACTACTTACAAATTATTGTTCAAACATATGCATCTAGGAAATCCATATTTTCGTATGCAAAGGCACTACAAAATAGATTTAAAATTTAATGTTCAACAACCGAAAATATAATGGTCTATTCAGTTCAAACAAAGGCTAAAAACATTAAAAGGCCAAAGTCTGGAAGAATTATCTGCTTTGTTTTAAAAACACATTTAAAATGAAGAGACTTTAGCAAATTTAATCTGCTATAGCTGACATCATTCCTGGGCATTGATTCAAACTCCAAATTTAATTTCAGCGAAGCCTTAGTAAAAGTAATGCCTTCTGCAGATTCAGAGCCATCTGACATTATCTGCTGATGATAATAAAAAGTAACTTAACCAAATACGGTTTCTGTAAACAGTTCTTAAAATTAAGGATAGATGAAATGTACGTTAAACCGGCTTGGTACAAGATTCTAGGCCATTGGATGTTGCTTACTATTGCCATGGTTTATGCACTTCAAAGCAAGTGTCAGCACAGATTTGAGTTCTTCTGAATGCATTTTTTCTTTTAGGTAGACATATGCTTTGTGTCACAATTTGATGACTTCTGATACATCAATATGGTGAAAATGTATTTCTCTACTGTAGAGAAATGTATGACATGGTGAGCAAAGCACAGAATAGAGGACAGGAAAACCCAAGCTGGGGAGAACCTCTGGCATGGCCTACGTCCACGACACTTAGCACAGTTTTACATTCGTGTCAATGGTAAAAGGAAGATTAAAAGGCATTTTATTCACTTGACTTTTTATGGTAGATATCAAAGTGTACTTAGTTCATTCTTGTTATTGACTTTGCAAATTGGCAGGAAATTGCATGAGTTGAACGTTTCTTGGGAAATTTTTAGATTCCAACTTTACTCAGAGAATTTATCTGAAAGTGCACTTGGCAGAGTGCTCTATAATCTCACAAAAGACCACACTGGAATTTGCTGGGGATTGACAGAGCTCCAAGTGTATATATTTGCATATGCAAAAAATATTATTTGCATTAAAAAAAAATGCATTTGTTTATACAGGCTGATATTTATCCAAGTCAGTTAAATGTTAACTTATATAATACCTCATTAATCCTTAGTGCACATTTGTACAGCTCCTAGGATTTCTATTTCTAAAATGTATCTGAGCATACTTTTCAGTTGCAATGAAACATCCACATACTCTGTAATACTTTTAAAACAAAATTACAGCATTTTAAAACAAACCCATGAAAGTGCCAGCAGATACAAAAACGCTTCTCCATTCTATTAGTCCCTCAACTCCTTCCCTCATAGGAGCAAGTGTTAAACACATAAGTATAACCCAAAGAAAAACTTGAAGAGAGAATCCATATCCAGGGGCTTTTTCTGGAAATGTTTTCCTATGCATTATACTAGAAGTCTAGAGACAATGCAGATTTTTTTTTCTACTCCGCTCAGAAGATCAGGTTATTCAGCAGGTCCGTGGCCTTCAGGCTGCTCACTGAAAAAAGGCAGCGCTCTCCAGAGAAAAATCTGCTTAGGTAAGTTTCCGTAATATTGCATTTCTAATCAATAAATATCTTCAAATTAAATTTCTGTTTGTAAGAACATCACAGTTGACTGTACACTACCAAACTGTATTTTAGAAAAAAATCTGTGAAAGATGCAATAATCGTTACACTCCTTTTGTGGATTATGAATATGCCTGAAAACTTTTGTGTTAACAAAGTTGTTGAACTTGGTTCAAATACGTACTGGGAAGGCAAACACAGTTGTTACTTGTTTTAACAGAGTAAGTGTCATCTCTCAACTCTGCTTCACACAGTTACTAGCAGATAAAAACTATTCTTCCCACATTGCAACCATGTCCTAAACAAGCTGGAACTTTTATTTTGATAGAAATTTTATTCCCCATTACCCTTCTTCAGTCTCCATTCATCACTTCCTAATAAAGAAAAGGGTGGAAATTTTCTTCAGCTATGACCTTTGCCAACAGCAGTAATAACTCGGGTTTGTTTGTTTGTTTTTAAAAGCAGAAGAAGAAGAAGAAGAAGCAGCAGCAGAAGACAAGACATAGATGTTTTAGATTTCCTCAGGAGATCGTGAAGGTTAGGAAGCTCCTGATGATAGCTCAGATTGAGTTACAAACGCAAGCCTGATCTGCTTGCTCAGAACTATTTAAACTGGGCTACAGTCTTTGCTGAAAGCAAATAAAGCCCTGAAAGTCTTCTTCCAAATTATTTTTTCGGATAACAAAGCCCAACTATGTCAGAACTGGAACAACTGATCTGTTTTAAAAGCTGTGGACTGAAAGTTGTAAGGATTTTAACAGACAATAACACCCACCTTGTACAAGTTTGCCAAATACGGTTTTCTTGGCAGATGCAAGCATGCTAAGCAGTGTTTTGTTACTTAATGAAATCCAGGGGCAGAGCCAAAGGGACCCAACAGTAGGCCATAAATGGACAAGTTCACCAAGGCCAGTACGGTTCACTTTCCCCCCACCCGTAATTCAGAGCCTGTTTGTACACTGCTAGGACACAGCTCACACAAAGGACATGAAGTTAGTAAAGTGCATCCTTTTAAATCCTTTTCTAATGCTTTTTCATATCACTCATTGTAGGCCAAAGTTCATTATTTTAATCTGAATCTTTATGAATGTGAGATATTTGGTATCCAATAAAGCTCATGCAAGTTTAAAAGATTATAGTATGTGATAAAAGAGCTGTATCTCTGGCACAAAATAATGCAGAAGAGAAGAAATGATGGCCAGCTTTCACTGTGTAGCCCTACACAGTAAATTAACACCAGACCAAGGCACCAAGGGCTGCACAAACAAAATTACACTTGGCACTGGTATAAGTTTTAAATAAACGTGGCCTTTTTAAGTAAAAAAAATACTTTGTTCTGTTGAATCATTTTAGTCCAGAATTTCTGATTATTCCTATTCTCCACATGCTTTTAATAGCTAGTATCTTGCGGATTAAACAGAATATTTTTGCTGGAAATTTTTAAATTGTACAATATCACAAGTTTCTCACAACCTATCCATATTTTCCAAAGCAGCTCTTTTTTCAGTTTGTGTAAAATTTCGGCCATATGGATGAAGACAGCAGCTTAAGAAAGATCTTTTGCAATGCAACAAAAGCAACAGGAAAAAAACTCCGCAAGGTTTACGTTCAACGGTCTTACTGCAGATTCAGTGTAAGTACAAAAAGACCCGATCCAAAGTTGGTATAAGTCCATGACATCCCAAAGGATGCCACAAAATATTTATAGACATGCTGAAGAGCTCAAATTGAAAAGAAACAATGGAAAAATAAATTGTCAATGGCAAAGAAAACAAACAACAGGAGACTAAACCAAAATACTCATCACTCTGATCACAGTAATGCAGAGATAATTTTTGCCCATAGTCTATTCACTGCCAGCCAGTACATAAATTGCCTTCAAAATCCTAGAAATAACATGGAGTTTGAGTCAAAAAAGAATTCCCCAATGAAGAATTTATGCTCTTTAAATAGTTTCTAACCAGACTTGGCATTTTCTTTAAAAGCTAAGAATACGCATCAAGAATAATAATGATGAACTTACAAGACTGACAGTCACTTCAAAGAAATTAAATCTTTGCATGTTATCCTCCTATTCCTTTCATTTTTGTCCTTCTCATATATGTACATTTAGGACTTAATTATATAGAAAACAGAGCTATTTGGTCCCAAGCCAAGAATCCATTTGCTGAACAAAAAGTGTAAACAGGAGAATAAATTTGAAAAACAATATTTTGGATTTTTAATTAACTGATAAACAAAACATCTTGGAAACTTGCATTAATTACACACTGAATTTCAGAAAAGCCAATAATGACAACTGTAACTATGGTCCTACTTCATCAAAGTATTTAAGACGGCGAATAATTTGAAATCCATGAATATCCATTTGAAGGTGCTCAAGCAGGCAGATGTCTGTTTACAGCTTGAATTGCAGACCTGCTAACCCAGCAGCGCAGCTTTGCCTGCAGTGGCTGTTTCAAGGCAGTCACCAAGCGAGCGAGGAGCTGGCTGCCGCACGCGCTGACGCCCGGTAGCACCACAGGCAGGGTGCACAGCGCCAGGTAGGCTGGCGATGCTACACGCTAAAGGCACCCAGTATTTCTGCTGGTTTTTCTCAAGCTATGAAGTATCTCTGCGCACTGCCTCAACCCACGGGGTAATCAGAGCCGTGTGCCAGGGGTGCAGCTGCTGGCCTCTACAGACAGCATAAAAAGGGGGAAAAAAAAAGCACGAATCATCCCAGTAGCATTTTAGTGATTGCTCCTTGTAATATCATGGTAACAATATTTCTGTCATTAATACTAATCATCTAACTAATACATTGTAAAATTAGAAAATAGGAATTTTTTGGCGTTAGCTGCTTCAGTTTTGGAAATGCCCTTTAAACCTGAAGGAGCAATACTGCCAATGAAACAGGTCAGCCCCTTCATGTGCCGCTTTATGAGCACATTTCTCCTTGATACAGCGTTCAAGGACAGCTGTAAGAATTTTTCAGAAACACAGGCAGGGGTGAGTGTGCTCCATGGGACAGGTTTCTCTGTGATGTACATTGTACGTGGGAGAGAACCTGAAGCTGACTTAGGAGTCTCTTCGGTTAGTATAGAACAATAAATAAATAAATAAACACTTTTTTGGATATTTGCTGTATGGAATATGTAGCATCTACGCTCTTTTTTGAATTCCTATTTTCTTGGAAAACATTTCAAAATGCTATTTACGTTAGTTCAAGCCATTAGCAATCTGGATCCTTAGCTAAACCTTTGATCATGGGGATTATTCTCTGTGATGTACATTGTACGTGGGAGAGAACCTGAAGCTGACTTAGGAGTCTCTTCGGTTAGTATAGAACAATAAATAAATAAATAAACACTTTTTTGGATATTTGCTGTATGGAATATGTAGCATCTACGCTCTTTTTTGAATTCCTATTTTCTTGGAAAACATTTCAAAATGCTATTTACGTTAGTTCAAGCCATTAGCAATCTGGATCCTTAGCTAAACCTTTGATCATGGGGATTATTGATCATATAAATCCCACTGACTCTAGTCATCACTGAAGATGCTTTACACCACCCAAAATCATTAAAATCGGGCCCTATACATCTGTTTTTTTTTACTGTTTTTCTGTATATAAAAAAAAAAATAGACCATCCTGTAGTTGTCACAAAGAGTTTAAAACTGGGAAGGAACAGAGATGTGAGAAAAATCCTCAAAACTAAATTACAGTAAAGCATGGAATATATTCAGTGTACCTTTATTCTACAGAAGACCTCTCAGATTCAAAGATATTAAGTGAAATGTGTTATAGCATAGCAACGGGACACTGCTATCCATGTTTATTTCAACTGCAGAGTTGCCAGTCTTTCCTTCTTCCTTATCTGCAGTCTCATTTACATGAATGAATACAGTCTTCATGTTTTCCAAATACTAATACTGCAATACAAAAGTGCCATAAACTTGGCTTTTACAACAGCAAATGCATCATATTCAAAATGTTCTTAGATGTAATATCTCCGTTATTTAGCCTTCAGTGAAGACCACAGATGGAGATAACATTTGCTCACATTATTACAGAGCAGACTATTTAATAGTCAATGTGTTGGAGCACTGTTCACTTTGCCTTAAAATAAGTAGATTTTAAAAGAAGTTCCAGTGGTTAAAACTAAAAGAGGTTCCTTTTTTTCATTTAATTGCAGCACAGAAGTTCAATAAATGTGCAGACCAAAATCCTAAAAGACCTTACAGCAGTTACAACTAAATTTATAAGCGTAATCATCTGTATGAGCACCCTAAAATTCTATCTACTTACAATCACATTACAAATACACTGCTGAGGTTTAGTGAGAGTAAAAATGTACTCTTTTGATGAGTGCAAAGTGAACAACTGGATGCACCTATGAAGTGATGACACAGTACTGTAAGAAGTGACAGATAGTGGAGCAAAATCAACCATGTGCTATTTGCTTCGTGCACAGTACACAAAAAGGTGACTTGAACTCGCACTTATCCTGCCCCCTGCCTTTAACAATAAGTCTGCAAGGCATAGCTAAAATGAACCTCTCTTCCAAACAAATAATTACATTTTTTTCTACTAGTAGAAGTACTTAGACAATATTTAAATATTGTGCAAGAAAAACAACCTGACAAAAGAAAATAAATCCTAATGTCATAAAACACTGCAGATAGCAAAACTCAGCTTGAGCAAGTAAGCACAAATAATAAAATACCATGTCCAAGATATAAGACAGTATATTCCATGTTCCCTTTCCTACCTACTTGGAGGAAACTCCCTGTATTGAAAATAAAGACAGCAGTTGCTAGTGTTGCATTTTAAAGGATATTTATGTGACATGGATGGGTATTTTGAGGCTTAATTATACTTGGTTGTTGTATAAACACCTGTGTATTTGAATTGGTGCAAGATGTAGCCTTCTATAAAGGCTTCTGTAAAAAACAAACAAACAAACAAACAAACAAACCCAAAGGCAATACTACAAATTGCTTGCACTCAGTCAGGTCATCCCAAAGAGCCTTCCTGTAATCAGCAAAAATTTCATTTGCATATTTTTGCTATATTGTGCACAAAGTCATGTTCTGCTCGAGTCCATACTTTTTAAGTCCATTTCTTATTGTGACACATAATATAGAATTATGTTATTTATTATTTTCGGTTGGTTTATTCTATCACATACCCATTCAAGCCACTCTTACACATCTCAAAGAATTCATTCTGGTGCACAGAAACATGGGCATGAGGAAACCTGTGGGGATGTAAGCCCATGAGGAAAATTTGAAAGAAATACATGGGATGCTTTCTGTATCCACTCATACTTAAGAGAACGTGGAAGACTATTCCTATTTATTTTTGATAACTTTTTTCTAATATTACTAATCAAATGATTTTGTAACTGTGATTTTGTAACTGAACAGTTTGTGTTTCCGTAGACACTAACCGCGCAAATGAAATTCCAAGTTTAACATTTCTTTATTCTTATTTATTTTATATTTATTTTCTTGTATCCTTCTTCCCTTGATAAAAAGATGTTTCTGAAGGAATTGCAGTTTTCTGTTTCCAAATTACATCTCAGATTTCTTAACAGATTTACTAATGGCATCTAAATAAAACATCACTTAATATAGTTTATTTCGTATTATGTGAATACAAAAGGAAATATATTCAAGATTTGAATGAAGTACAGTTTTCCTTTCCTCTTAGAGCAACACTATGAATAAAAGTGAGCAACCTGCTTTTAAAAAAAAAAAAAAGAAGAAGAAAGAAAAGAAAAGAAAAAGAATGGGTGCTCTTCTTGAAGTATGGCTTCTGCAGACAAAGATTTTCGGTATGTTTTACCAGTATCACACAATATGACAACCACAAACTATTCTAATTCAGCTAGCTAGCCAGACTGATAGATAGATAGATACACACACTGAGGAACTCAAAAAAGAATTACTGAACAGATATGATATTCTAAGAATAAGTTCTGCTGATTTATTTTTTAATAAAACTTCCGTAAAGTCACTGATCCAGAGAACTGAACTGGAAAACTTGAATTGCTGTGCTTCATTTTTGAAAGGAATGATGTAATTTACACCAATAATACTGCAGTAAGTTGGTCATATTATCTGGTAGATTTAAAATAGTCCTCACTATTTTATTTGCATTGTTTTCATTTATATACTTAGGATGTAACTTTTCCTAGAACCTAAGAAATATTCTGGTCTCTGTCCATTGTTACAGAAGCACTATTCATTTAGCAGGAGTCTTTTTAAGAGGCTCCTCAAATACTTCATCATTTTCATTCACGCATGTTACCAGTGATGCTACCTTCTCAATGAAATTGGTTTAATAATGGGCACACAGGAAAAATGTGCTGCTGTAAGTGCACTAGCCTCAGAATCTGGAGAGGGATGGTGTGTTTTTTTTGCAGATTGCCTGTTGGATGAGCTTGCCTAACTTGCGTAGTCTCCCTATGCCTCTGTCTCCCCGTTAGTAAGTGAAAGTGAAGCGTGTGTTCTGTCATAGGTTTGCTGGTGTATTATTTATTATCTTCAACCTTTCCTTGACATGTTTCTGAAAGAGGGAGAGGGGAAATCTGCATGCCAAAATGAAAAAGACATTTTTACAGCAATCTATCTGGTATGTATTACATTTGGTGATTTCTTTTCTCTTAATTCTCAGTGCTAGAAATCTAAGGAATCTCTGCGTTAGAATTGCTCACCAAGTCTTTCCAGGTTCCTGCCTCACCCACTGGCACTCAGTCTGAGCCCCTCCAGGAGAATCCCACTGCAGAACAAGCCCAGCACTGTCTGGAACATCCAGACACATCTGCAGACATTGGCTTCCCAGTCTGCATGCGGTATAGCTTCTGCCAGTGATCTGTAAACACTCCTGTAAGCTCTTATCGTATCTGGAAGTATATGGAAATAAAACATGTTTCTCACAGAAAAGCTGTGCTTTACCATCCACTAAGGAGCACTTTGCTGCTCGCAGCTAGGTAAAATGCAGCGTAGCCCTTCACAAGCAGTTTTGCGGATGACACTATATCACTTGGTAGTGCCTCTACATGAATTTCCAAACTCAGTTGCCTATAACTTCTAGAATAATACTTAGCCACTAAAATATTTTAATTCACATAAACAAATCTTTTGACACATAGCGAAAAGGTGCAAAATCAGCTAGAACTATTAGAATATGCTCAGATTCCTCACTGAGCTCCGTTTCAAGCAAATAAACATTCATATTCCACCCATACAATGATCACACCAGTTTTAAACTGCAGTTTTAAAATATCTGAACTTCTAGGCTTTACATGCGCTTTTAAAAAGTATTAAAATGTTCCAATATCAGCATGCATATTTTGGCTATTAATGTTTGGATTATATTGCATTATATCTCAAATATATTATGCATCAAATATATCTGAAGACGTATCTTAAATATTTATTGTTGACTGCCTGTTCATTTATTTTAGTTTTCTGTGTTACATCACATTTTCTTTTTCTTCCCTTTATCTTACTTTTTATTCCCCACTAACTGGTCCACTGCTTTTACAAGCCAGGTCAAACCGAAGACCCCAAACCTCTAAACAAGCATTCCGACTCTGGCTACAAGATGAACCCAATAAAAAGGTCTGCAGGCTGATTGTTCCTGGTTGTATTTCACTTTCAGTAGCTTCTCTTCCCTTAGAACCCAGAGTAGAGGCAAGGAGTATGAATTTTACATGGAAAACAAACCTTGCAATCAATCTAAATGGGGCATGGTTGCAAAACTGCTCCTGCCCTCGCTGTCCCGCCATGAACGAAAGCTGGTTTCACATGCAGCACCAGGGCTTTGCTGCCACCGAGCTCGTACAGCTCATTCAATTTGCATCATACTCCGGCATCTTTACTGACCCCTGAGGAACAATATTCCACTGAAAAAAAATTTTTGCTCCTGTTACACAGAATTAACCACTGTGCTTTGGGCTCCCCTCCCATCATTGTATAAATAAACTTCCCTTTTAAATACTTCACGTCACTCGAGGCCACCAGCGCCAGCTGGGCCACGCACCGTACTTTCTGTAGAGCTCCATTCCTTTGCCTTTACCCAAAACCTTTAGAAATTACTGTTGACAGAGGATTTCAGATCTGCGTCCTGTTTAATGCTGACCAAGGTAAGGTACACCAACCAAGCTTTCGTTTATTCTTCCATTCAAGCCTTTCCTTCAAGCAAACCAGCAGGCAAGCCCTTTGGCATAACTCCACATTAGAAGCAGCTTGCAATAAAGGACGTGAATTATAAAATAAGCTTTATTAATATTACTAGCTAAATTGAATATTCTCTTCTGACATAATTTTCTTCAGTAACAATACTTTGTTAAATACTTTTGCCTAATAAAAGAGTGAAGATAATGAAATATAAAATTCACTTGCTCCCTCAGCCCCTTTGTTTTCGAAGGAACAATTCCCTGTCCAGAGCTGTCCTGCGGGGCCAGCTGTGTCGTTACCGCAGCCTACGCACAGCTCAGCCAATTCGCTCAGTGAGGGATTGCAACAGGAGCAGTACAGAGCTGCGGGCATCGTGTCTCCACCACATGCGTGTCAGAGGGATTTCCTCCGGACAAGCTCTGACCTAGTCCCTTGGATCAACCACCACTTAGTGGTCAGAAAGCACGGTGTGTGTTCCTGGAGCAAATCTTACTTACTTTCATCCAGATGGAGCCGAGCTCATGTTCTCAAGACAAGTTTCTAATACGAACGGAAGTGTCATAACTGAGGATGATTATGACCTTCCGTGTCCATCAACGATGTCAGAAATGGTGGGTAAACTCAGGCACCTATTTTTATTTTTCATAAAAAGAAGGCAGATGTATCTTCTGTGTCTTCTGTGACAGTGGCACACAGCAATGGAAGCTTTGAGCAGATCAGACAGTAACCTGTAGAGGCCAAAAGGCTGAGGAAATCTATTGGGGAAAAACTATCTTTAAGGCTACAAGTTTTTATGCCAGCAGCTTTCCTAAAACTGTTGTTTGTTGGCCAATGCCTTTTAGCCAAGGAAATAAAATGGGAAAGAAAGAGAGAAGAATAACAAACACATGCTTCCTTAGCTCTACAGTAAGAAGCCAGGCAGAAGACAAAGTTCCACACAGACGTTCTTCAAGAAAGTAAAAGCAGTGCCAGATTTGGTTCAATGCCGCTTATTATCCCCTTGCGGTGATTTTAATTTCTTTTAGAATGTATCTAGGGGCAATTTGTTAACAACAAATATGATTTAAATCTTATATTGGGACATCTCCTTAATTAGGATCCAGCAATTCACAAAAGCAGCAACAAGGGAAAAAAAAAAAAAAGCAGATGCAATGATTTGCATGAATGTAATTTGTGAAAACAATTTGTAATTGGAATGCAGTTAAAACCAACCTGTTTGTTCCTAGCCAGTTTAAATCCCTCTCTTTATTACAAATAGACAGGTACTAAATCTTAATCATGGCGGCCTGCAGCTTCCTCACAAGGGGAGCGGAGGGGCAGGCGCTGATCTCTGCTCTCTGGTGACAGCGACAGGACCCGAGGGAATGGCATGGAGCTGTGACAGGGGAGGGTCAGGCTGGGTGTCAGGAAAAGGTTCTTCACCGAGAGGGTGGTCGGGCACTGGAACAGGCTCCCCAGGGCAGTGGTCACGGCACCGAGCCTGACAGAGTTTAAGAAGCATTTGGGCAATTCTCTCAGACATATGGTCTGATTTTTGGGTGGTCCTGTGTGGAGCCAGGAGTTGGACTTGATGATCCTTGTGGGTCCCTTCCAACACAGGATATTCTATCATTCTACAGTTCTAAATAATTTAAAATAAATGGGATTACCTCTTTTTGCTTTACAATATTAGGATTCTACATGCCACTCATTGCTACATCCCTGTTCACGTCAGCAATGCCCTGAGTTTTGCTATGAAGACATCTGCTATGATTTTTAAGACCACCTAACCATTTTCCTTGAGCATTCCTCAGGCATAAAAGCTATTTTCCACACTTTGTTTCCATAGATACAGCGATTTTTTTTATTAATCAGAATGATAGCCTACAAATTACTAAGCAAATACATCATCAGCAACCAGTTAATATTCCATGCTGTGTCTGTTTAAACAGTGTCCCTCTCTAATCATACTTAATTTTGGACAGCCAAGGCAGAGTGGGATGGGAGAATGTGACACTTCCTAAATGAAGATTTTGACATTCTGGTTCAAGACAGAAGCCTACGTCAGTTATCACTTAATACCATGGCTGCTGACCATACTGAGGAAAGCAAACAGTTTCTGCTTAGAGGAGGAAAAACCTGTTAGGGAGACCAAATTAAAGCATCATTTCATCCAAGTATTTGACTAAACTGAATTTTAATCCCGGAACCTAGACAGACAGACAGACGAAACAGTAGAGGGGAAAGAGATCTGTCATTCCATTGAGCTAAATGGAACAACTCTGGAAACACGCATGCACAGTAAAGTCTCCAGCATCTTTTGCACAGACAGTGATTTGGGTTTTTTCCTCTCTGTCTTAACAGGACAGTGAAGCAAAACAGATGGACTAATAATTACTACTGGCCTAAATTTGCTACATTAGCTTTCCAGGGCAGAAATATTCAACCCTTAAACATCAGCATATACATTAAAGTATTTGAAAAATTTGGAAGAGGTGGGAAGAGTCAGAAGTACTCAGAACTCAGAGATATTTTAAAATAAAAAGATCTTTTTAAATCACATCCAAACATTCTTTCCTCTCCTTTACCTTCTCCAAATAACCATACTGTTTACAAAGGAGAATGATATTATCTCAAGAATATTTGCTGCATGTTGAATAAATAGAATAAAGCATGGCTACGTCCCAAGAAGAGGAAGAAAGGAAGCATGCTGTACAAACACAGCATTAAAACCAGTTTCTGAATTTCATTTTCTGATGTTATAGGGTAACTATGTCTCTTCATGGTTTCTATGTTAAGAACAGATTAGACGCCTTAAGCATTTCAGAATGGGTGAATTATGCACAGTTTAATAATATTACATAAATACCTGAGGCACCTTAATCTGGGCATAGAAATACTACTAATATCTTTCAGTGCTAAAAATGTTTCCTCTGCACAAAGTTTGGACAATGAAGTCCTCAAAAAAAGTTTCAAAGTCTGGGTTTGGTCTACAACCATCAGAGAAGAGAGGTCTGGAAAATGAAAATTTGTACTGATTGAAGAGACTAAAGCTCTGCCAGCCCTTCTTACAGGACTACAGAGTCAGAGTTATCTCAGCGTTGCATTCACATGAGAGCAGTATATGATACTTATGCTAAGTGTCCAATTTTGAAATATTTAACAGTATGAAGTGGAAATTTATGGTGCCAATCCAGTCAAAGCTAGCCATGAGGAGACAGTGGTGGCATGGATAAAAAATAATTCTGTGAACTCTCTGTGCCCATCTCATATTCTATATAGTTATATTTATTGACGAGAAAAAAAAAAAAAAAGCACTCAGCTTTTGGACCCGCAAATGAGACATATCTTGGGTGATCTTAAGCAAAATTGTGCCTCATGTATGCTCCTGATAGAAATAATTTTGAGTGTCTTGATGTTGCTGGGGCTAATGCATCTGCCACAATGTTAGTCTGACAGTTGTTTTCATTTAAATTTCTCAAGCAAGTCCACCACCAGTGGGCAGATATTACTATGGCAACTCAGCACAATTGGAGAAACTGTTCTGGAGTTGTTAGGCAACACAACGCCATCAGCTGCTGATGTTGCTTAAGCTTATTGTAGTTCGTGGTGTCTGGAGTCATCTAATTAAACACACCAATAAAGGGTACTCAATTGGGAAGCTGATGTGGAAACAAGCTGTCTTTGTGATGAAAAATAAAGAATGACAATACAGAGTGCAGGAAAACAAGAATAAAATAGAAAGGTGGCTCTTGTTTTTTTCTTTTGCAAACCTCAATATAAAACAGAAAATTACTTTAGTAGGTTTCTAAAACGTGAGTAATAATGCTTAACATAGTTGATTAAGTGGAAAATCATATTGTAAAATTTCAACTGCATGCAGAAATAAAAGATTATGTTCACTTTAGAGCACTGTTTCAGTCCATATCACTGCAATAGTTTTAATTTGGCCTGCGTTTAATTGAATTAGGACGGTGGTTTGTCTATATAAAACAAATCTGAGTAGCATTCCTGAACAAGAATATACTTAACATAGTTTGAGGAGTGCAAATAATCTGTAGAGTTGCCTTTCACTTTGGCTATCTAAAAAGTTGAGAATGAATGGCTACAGAGAGAAACACATACCTCACACACGTGATGGCTCCTGCAGAGCACTGAAGCACATTGGCAGAGCAACGTGGACAAGTGAAGGCTGCTGCTGCCTGTGACGTGCTTGTTATGTGGAAAAAAAAACAAAACTTCATCCTTTTCTTTTGGCACAATGGAGCAATAAATTCAAACACAATTTTTAAAGCAAGAACTGACCGGTGAACTGGGAATTATTATCCAATGATTTATTATTCCACCTGTCTTTCCTATGCTGAGCTGAGTATTTGCTTATAGGTCTGGAAAGAAGACAAAGGCAGAAACAGTACCTTGCAGAAGAATTCCTCTACATTCAAAAGGAAATCTCTGTTGATAACATCCAGCTTACTGCAAATTGTCAAAGGAAATGGATAACAGCTAACTTCACAAAGATGACTGGAAAAATTGATGTTAAATGTGTAAGTGTAAAAAAATGAATTAGGACGGTGGTTTTGTGGGTTTGTTTGTTTTTTAAATCTATGTTTCCAGACAGGTAAAAAGTTTTAAAATACTGTAAGACACCAGGTCAAAATATCACAGAGAAACTTACTTTGACACTTCTAGTCAAATGTGGAAGGACTTCTTTGGGCCTAATACAGCTAAAAAAGTCCTGAGTGGTTCATTGCCTAAGTATCCCAGCACTAACCTTTTGCACAGGAACATGTAGAAGTACCAAGTGAAGACAACTACAGATGCACCCGCTTAACTCTTCAAGGTAAAAATCAGATCACTTACAACAGTTTTCAGAATTATTTCCTGGACTTGATGCAATTGTCACGTATCAGAAGCCTTCTCCCCTCCACACCCTGAGGGCTGCAGCTCTCCAACACTGCTCATTGCTCACATTGCTCTTGTAACGTTACTTGTGGTAGCAGACTTCACCCAAGATATTCATGCAAAGTTCAGACTTCCCTGTCTGAACAATTGGAGCTCTAACACTAGTATTTCGCCTGTTAAGCCTCCAGATTTCTGTCAGGAAAGTGACAATTTATTGGAGATTTTCAGTTGTGCTGTTTGAAACACAGCAGTGGGATACACGCTAAGGGAAAAAAGTAATTGTGAATCCAAAAACGAGTGTCATCTGATGTAAAAATGATTTCAGATTACATATCCTGGGTAGCATTCATTGGGTAGCATTCACTGAATTCTAACTCAGCCCAACCTCACCTATTTATTTCACATCCACCATCCACTGGAGAATTATCTGCTGGTATCATCTGGAGCACTGCGCAATCAGCAACACCACGACGTTCAACAAAGGAAAACGCCGGGTGCTGCACCTGGGATGGAGCAATGCCAGGCACCGGCACAGACCAGGAGACGAGTGGCTGGAGCAGCTCAGCAGAAAGGGACCTGGGGGTGCTGGTGACAACAGGCTCAGCATGAGCCAGCAGCGTGCCCTGGCAGCCAAGAGGGCAAACCGCATTTTGGAGTGCATTAAACACAGCACAGCCAGCTGGTCACAACAGATAATTCTTTCTCTGTATTTAGCATTGGTGCAGCCTCATGTTAAATATTGCATGCAGTTCTGGGCTCCCCAATATAAAAAGGAAGTTAAGGTACTTGAAAGCTTCCAGAGGAGGGCAACAAAGCTGGTAAAGGGGCTGGAAGACACGTCCTGTGGGGAGAGGCGGAGGACACCTGGGTTGTCCAGTCTGGAGAAGAGAAGGCTGAGGGGCGACCGCAGTGCTCTCTGCAGCTTCCAGAGAGGGAGGTGCCGGTCCCTGCTCCCTGGGAACCGATGGCAGGACGTGTGGGAATGGCACAGAGCTGCAACAGGGGGGGTTCAGACCGGCCGTGAGGAAAAATTTCTTTATCTAGCCTGGACACTCTCCAAATGTTTATTTTACATACGTATTTTTACTTGGCAGCTTGTGCTATTGGAAATAGAAGTGATGAATAAAGAATAATATGCAACAGTGAAACTAATTGTCTTCTGCTATTTTCTACTCATTTAAGTAAAATAGGAATAACATAGTTCAGAGAACATTTTTCTCCATTTCTACTATTCGCAGATCACTTCATAAGAGAAGATAGCTATTCCTGGTCAGTTCCACATACCAGATTTTCCATCTACAAAAGACTAGACACCAGTAAGGATACTGTAATGTTATTGAGTGACAATTATTCAAGAATGTAATTCAGATACATCATTTAGCACATGGAATAGAAAAGTTACACTTTGCATACATTTTTTTGCTCCCACTAGCAAGGTTTCACTGTGCCGAAGCAGGTAAAGATTAACCAGCACCTTGTTCAAAAGCATTAGTACGTGCCCATCTTTGCTGGAATGACCTCAGCTGTTGCACTCCGAGGAATGTGTTTGCTTTTTTCAAGGTTACTTGTCTCTTGTGTGTCACAGTCAACTAGCAGCCTTCACCTTCTGCACCCCTTTCAACTGATGGGCCTCCAGTTTCCAATAGAAATGTTAATCCATAGAAGCACAACCTTACCTTTTCCATTATTAAATTTCCTATTCTTATTACTTTGTTTTACAAGGTCATGCAACTGCTTTTATGTGATATGTTTATGATCATCCGTACTATTTTGTACCTCCTGACTTTGTGTCATGAATAAACTGAAATCAGTACATGCCTACTTTTTGCACTATAGCTATTAATAAAAGCAATGCCTAAAATCAGGCTGCAGGCTGTTCTTTGGGAGTCTGACCTGGTAATCTTACTCTGGCCTGATTGGTTTTCTTTTCATCTTGGCCCATTTTTGCCTCATTTTTCCATACCTGTTTGTCCCCAAAGGTGACTGTTTTTCTATAAAAGAGGGTGTGGGGGGGTTGTTTTGTTTTGTCTTTTTGTTTGTTTGTTTTTAATTTTGATAACAAAGGGGTCTGTAGTTTATATGTTTTGCTCCCTTTCTTCAAATTCAATTATTATAAACATCATTCTCCAGTCTTCTGGTGTCAATGAAATGAAATAAAAATCCTGTCACATTCCATGGCTATCAGATGTCTGGAAAGGAAATAATTTGATCCCTTTCAGATGAGCATATTAAAATGTTTCAGTTTTCCTTCCAGATTTAGTAGTATTCATTTTCATGCAGTTATTTCTGCTAACCATCCTGGTTTTGCCTCTACATACTATATCAACCTTACTAAAAACCAAATAAAAGTATTCATTTAGTCTGTGGGCAATAACCACATTATCTTTAATCTCCAATTAGAAAACGTCTGCTAACAGAGAATAAAGTCAAGCAGAAAATGACATTATTCTGAGACATTTAATTTCAGATATAGATTGTGAAGCAAATGCTGTTTCTGGTGGCAAATCCTTAAACTATCAAGGAACCATCAGGAATGGATTCTATTTAGATGTGATTTTAGTAATTAGTGAGAATGTAGTACTAGAAATTGCTCTGGGGGCAAAAGAATGAGCTGAGGATTACCAGCTATTTAGTTTTAATTAAACGGAAAGATAAGTAAAAGGAGATACAGTCCAAAGATTTTCAATTTCAAATGTACAAACTTTGATTACTAATGGAATGATCTTGAAATAAAAAGCTTTGAGATTCAAATGTGGAATCAACTTGAGGTTTCTTTCAATCAGTGGTTCTCAAACTCCTCTTCCAGTGAACCGTCATGCAGCAATAAAGCATGCATAAGGGCATATCTCTTACATAAGGGGCACATCTGTGGGACTGGCCATATGGCGGGGAAAACAGTGAGAGACGCGAGCTGATATTTGCATCTCATGCTATCTGCAATGCTATTTGCATTGGCTGTAGTATCTGCATTTTTCTTTATGGAAAGAGTACCTTTACATACGTTTTTAGCTGTAGTATGTCAAGAAAGCACATCTATACATAGGAAGGTAAGTTCACCAAAAGTTCTCTGCCATCCCTTTACCTCTTCTTTGTCTCCTATAGACATTACTAGCAACTTTAAGAATATTATTGAAGCACTCTGCACAAATGCAGACTATTGCTCTGTACTAGCAGATCACTTTGCCCAGTTTTTGTTATTACAAATGTGGCATTCCTAACCATTTCCCAGAGGCCTACCACTGCTGAACAGCCTGCCAGTGATTGCCAGAAGCCTGCCACCTCTCCTTTCCCACAGTCTCTTGGTTTACAGTACAGTCGTCTATGACAAGTATTAATATTGAACTTGCACTCCAAACACAGAGCCAACATACAAAGATCTGTCTAGAACCAAGGCAGATCTAGCCTACCAATCTAGTTAAGGAGCCCAGGCCAAATCTCTACTCATTGTGCACAAGAAAGGAAAGAACAAACCTGTCACCATCTGAGCGTCCTCCATCTGACTGCAACCCTGTATCCATGCTGCAAAGGCAGCATGAAGGTCTCTTGGCAGCGATGGACAAAGCCACCAGAATGGGCAGGTCCTGCCCCTTTAACAGCATGTCTGACAATACTAAAGGCAAAGCTAAAAGTCATACTTACATCAAAAATGACTCACTAAAGCAGCAATTTCACCAATCCTGAATTTAGGGTAGAAGGATTCTGTTCTGGAAGTTAGACCACAGCCCACGGTATGGGAGAGATGAGAAGATGGGAGCGGTAGAGGTGAAGTGTTCTCCAACAGCAGGAGTCCCTGAAAACATTCTGTCTGACTCATTAGGAATCATTCTTAAGCTGAGCAGAGAAAATTGAGTCATAAATGACTCATCCACTTACCAGATGGGAGGAAAGCATATATGAAATTTGGGACTGCCACTTGGTGACCAGTGTATCATGAGCTGCTACTGCTTGAGCAGTGAGTCAGCTTCTCTGACTGCCACAAAACAGGGAAAATACGGAGCGATGCATGCAGAAGCAGTACACACCTTAACCTGCTGGCTAGTCTCCTCAAGGTGTACCACAAAGGAGAGGTGTTTAGAACATTTTGCTGCCAAGCAAGCCCAGATGTTAACCAGCCTTATCTGAGTCATGGCTCACATCTTAACTTTTACACAGTTGTAACAGGTAATCAATAAAAATTCAGGAGATAAGGAAAGGTTTTGTCACACCTGCCATTAAATATAGAGGGGTATTTTGCTACCAAAGCAAAAATGCTCATTAAAGGCTGGTGAGCAATGCCAGAAATCTGTAACCTCTCACGTTGTAACTGTTCTAACAAAAGTAGAAAATTAAGGCAGAGACAAGGCAACAGCTACTTATCCTCAGTGGCACCGGCCAAGTTTCAGGATTATGCACATCATCGTTTAGAGTCAGAAATCTCAGATAGCAGAAAGACTTCAGAGTGTAGATTTACATCAATCCTTTAATCTAACCTCACATTTTCTGTACTGAAAGCCTCTCTGAGCTGCCTGTGTACATACTGAAAAGACCATAAGCAGTTTTCTCTTGAGACTGAAAAGCTATTATAAATCAGGCTTCAATCTGACATCTAAAAATACAAAGCACATAGCCACCCATCCTTTTTCTGGTCTGGCATCTGACAGTTCAAGGTTAGTCCAGGGCCCATCAGCCCTGTCCTATTTATTTACTTACTGATGTCATAAGCAGCTCAGCTGGACACATCTGTAACAAGTTTTGTCTATTTAGTCTTAGAGTCCAAGCATCTAGAGTCCCACCTGAGTAACTGCACCAGCCTCCCCAGCAGTTGGTTATTCTGCAGCTTTAGCGGAGCAATATATATACTTGACATATACATGCACCAGGAGCTGAGGGTGTAGCTTCTATGGAATGAAAAGCATTTGGAAACTGGGGCCTGAGAGGTGCTGTTCTAGACCAGAATTTCACGTGCAGTCACTGTGGACGCTCTGTAGATGGGTACGTCCTTCCTGTCATGGTACAGTTACCCTATTGTAAGTATGATACAGATTTTTATAATTGCACAGTCAAAATCTCCACATCATGACTTGTCACAGCCACAGAAATCAGCGTAACAGGGGTTCCAGTATGACCTAATGTACCATAAAGTTCAGAAGCTATTTGCAGGATATGCAAACACCTTATGCAGTTACTGATAAAAGTTTCACGATCTAAGTAAGCATTAGCGTTTAAGTAAGTTCAGCTACAGAAGATGTTTTCACAGTACATAAGGAAAATTCAGATTAGAATTTCTGCTGGTCCATAACACTAAAGAACATTTTATATGTTCTGGCAAGTCCATACTACTTCCCAAGAAATGTCAGCATTGTTATATGCCATTTTTACCTTCTTCCTGTGGAACACATGCATAAAACTGGTACTTGTATGTATTAGCTCCTTTGATGATACAATATTATAGTTATAAGTTTGCTTACATGAAAACAACCCTCTCGTGGTACCAGCCTGTCATCTAACACTCTAAAATCAACATCTAACTGGCAATGTGTATATGATAATTTAAAATAAGAGATTAAATATTGCCAACCATAAAATTCTTTTACTTTGAAAAGACTCTGCGTACCAACACTTGAACTAGAAGCATTGCTTCTACTTCATATTTAATTAATAATGTTTGATGCCCAAAAATACATTAGCATTATCATTGGAGAGCCAGCCACATTCCTGAGCTTTCTCTTGCCCTTTTTCCATGGGGACAAATCCAAACTAGTGATTTCCATGTTAAATATTTTAAATATTTGAGTCAAACTTGATTCAAGTCAACTATCCATTGTTTTTATGTATTTATTCATCATATGTGGCAAAAAAATATAGAGATCTCCATCCAGATCAGCAATTCTGTTAAGAAAAACAGAATTATTCGCTTTCATTGCTGAAAGAGCCCTGAAAACTAACCAGGCTTCTCTCCACTCATTTCTGGGGAGAGATGGCATTTCTCTGTATCTACAATTGCAAATCTGAAGCCTAAATTGCAATTAAGTAATCCTTTATTTCCTTATGGAGGCTAATTTAAAAAATGCAATATGCACAGTCTGATGGGAAAAAATATCTATAGTTACGGTGCTCAGACACAGCAACGTTGATGAGAAAGTTCCAGGTAATTCTTCAGTTTATAGCTACTAGGCTGGTTTCAGTCCTTCATTCTCTCTAAGTCTTTCTGGCCTGGGATCCACAAAGGGACACAGAGATGTGATCTCCATGGATCATGCTTGTAAAAAGCTTATTTAAGTGCCAGGCTAACAGGGACAAGTGGCCCCAAGCCTTCATTCAGTGCTTCAACCCTTTTCTATAAAGATCTTGCATTTTTTTTGCATAAAAGAATGAGAAACAAACAGAATGTGCACAAGAACAGCATAACTTCATTGCTTAGTAGCTGGCTAGCATCCTGGGAAACAGACACCTGCATCATCATGTGTGCTCTAAAGCTTGCTTATGGTGTTTTGTAATAACAACTTAACACAGCATAGTATAGCATGCTGCAGTAGTAAGAAGTGGAAGAGATTTCAAGCAGGCTTTACTTAGCCTTCAAAGCACGCTGGAAGCTCCCGCTCACCGCCTGAAATGTGACTTTGCTGCCATTACGACTGTGTCAGCACTATCATCTCAACTTGTGCCAAACAAACATCTAATTGTTTTGCCTTAAAAGACGACTTGGGAACCAAACTGCCTGATGTGAACCATTAAAGATTTTATTCAGCTCTGGTTTCCAGCAATGAGGTCTCCTTAATTTAAGTATGCTTAACAGTCTGCTGTTAAAGTACCCAGCAGTAGTGTCTGATTAAAGCACAGCCTTGGGGATCAAGAAGGCTGAAAGGTATTGCTGTTGTGCTCTCCCATTGATCCCTACATTAAAATCACTGACATTTTTTATGCCTTGTCTTCTTTATCTGTGAAAGACCGAACTGTAAAGCACTTCAAGATTGTATTCAAGAATTTCAAAATCCATATGGAACTCTTGGAAATGGAATATGAGGAGAAATATATAAGATACTGTTTTTGAACTGTATGCTTAAAAATGTTAGAAGTAATCAGAGATTTACAGAAACTGTCACAGTAACAATTAATCTCTCTTTGACTGCTAAAAATGTTAGCCTGGTTAAGATCTTTAAAGATTCACTGAAAGATAGCACGTCTATGATAAAAATGATCCCTCTGGGAGAACATGGGACATCAGGAACTCCTGAAAGAACTGGGTTTTGGACTGTTCCTCTCTTGTCCTGAAGACAAGCCCGTAATGCAGTAATTGCTGTTGTAATTCAGTAATTATTATTACTGAATTTTCCTCACTCTCACTTTAAGGTACTAGAAACTGAGTGGTTGCAAAATGAACTGGAGTTTCTCTAAAGAGTGGAGTAGGTTTTACTAGAGAACAGATACTACAAAACCTGCCGGTGGGAGCCAAGTTGTCTCCTGTAGCTATCTGGAATGAACATGTGCTTCTCAGATTAAATGCAGTCCTTGATATGGCCACAGAAGATATGTAAAGCTACAGAGGATCTAAGGTCTCCTACTGTTGATAATGACTCATATCCTGTATTTTTCACATAAGACAGCAAGTTCCAGCTATTTATGGTGCAGCCCATTAAAAATTTCTTTTCATGAAGAAAAAATGCTGTCAGTTGCCATTCAGGAGTTGATGTAGGAGGCCAGCTAGTATGTTACAGAAATTATCAGAGAAAAATACTATAATCACAAAAGAGCCAAATGTTTCCTCTTGAGCCTTTTGAGATAGCAGATGCATAGTCATAAGCAGAATCTTTTGTCTCTGAAGATTTCGTTCATACACAGATCACCCTAGAAAATAAAGGGTGGAAAAATATGGTACGACTGATTTCAGTCTGTGCCGTTCTATGCTGTGTATCCCATGGATATAACAACTCCTCCCCACGCGCTGCCCCGAGCGCAGGATGGGACTGAATGTACCTGCACCAGGTTGCACTGGGTGGGGAAGCGGCAGCGTGTGCATGTGTGCCGGCTGCAGGATTAGCAGTTAAGAGAAGAGTCATAAAGGAAGTTCATTACCTCTACCGTACATATTTGTATGTGATTTTAAGCTCTTCAGCACAGACATGTATACAGTCAGCTCCAGACTAGAGAAACACTTAGTGAGTCTTGATAGTCAGGAAGTTATCCTCAGAATGACAATGCTCATTTTCTGAGGGATATGAAAAACACTCTTTTGGTAACAATCCTAGAGCTACACTCTCCACAGAAATAATGCTTAGTTACATCAACTTGCATTTCAGTACTGCTTAGCTACTGTGCAGTGCTGCTACGTGAATCTGACTTGCACCTGGAACATTTTAAAACTAGTTAAGACAGCAGATATTCTGCTCCATGAAAGAAAGACTTCACAAAACTAAAGGTGAATCGAAATTCAGATGGAGCCGTGGTTTTGTACATTGCTAAGAGTGAAATTGTGTGGACCAATATATATCCTGCATTTTACAAAGCAGGCATAGGCATATTATAGATAAACATTTTATGCAAGTGTTTCTACCTGGTGGTTATTTCCTATGAATATCTTATATAATGGAAAAATCAGCTACATGATTGCTAAGCTATAGGAATTTAAAATAAAACCAGTTATTGCTGTTGAATTTCAGTTGTGAACCAATGACTCAGCAGTCCATTAAAAAGTTTTAAAGAAATTTCTAGATAGAACTGCTGACTTTTCCCCATGTAAGTGGAATGTTAAATTTTAATGGATTCCTTGTTTTTTTCAGTTATAATTTGACTGATTCATCGTATCCAGATGCTAAACACTGTTCATATTTCACTACACATACAACAGAGCTCCCACTTGCGCAATGTAGTTCATTTCAAAGTAGCCCCCGCTTGCTGAGGGATGGTTTGTAAAATCAAAATGGCCCTTTAAAAAGATCACCAAGCAGTAAATTTTACAAGTGCTGAGCTTCACTCATGTAGGAAATTAGGTGTTAGGAGACTTGAGTATAACACTGATTGATCTCTCCAGAGTTATATTCTGCCATCATTCCCGTTGGAGTCAACAGGAAATGAGTGAAAATCAATGGCAGGACATTATGCTGCGATTAAATTCCTTAGGGATGATGTATATAGTGAAAAAATGTTCAGATCATTCAAGTTAGGATTATTATAGTATATTAAAGTTAGGATTATTATAGTATAAGTACAATCCAATACAGGAACCACAGCTCTCCTGTAAAAAAAAGAAAAAAAAAAAAACCCCACACTTTCAGAGAATCGCAGAATGGTTGAGGTTGGAAGGAACCCCTCAAGATCACCCCAACCCCCTGCTCAAGCAGGGTCACCTAGAGCAGGTTGCCAAAGACCATGTCCTGTCAGGTTGTGAGCATCAGCAGACAGCAACTCTAACCTCTCTGGTCAACCTGTGCTGGTGTTAGACCACCACTTTCATGACAGAAATGCTTACTGAATTGCCTATCCATGTTAAGAACCAATCATACAAATAACACCAAAACTAAATTGAAAAATACCTTCTTCTGTTCAAGACAAACTATACATACCTATGCTGCCAGATCTTTTCCCATGTAGTTTGAAAGGGGAAATACTGATCTGGGACCTGTTTTATCTTTTCATTACGAGGTAGTCAGGCCCAGTTCTGAAGTGCTGGTCTTTGGAGAGATAAAGGGAGCATCTGAATACCACAGTCTATATGTACAACCTTAAAAAAATATTTATACCTAGGGGGGATGAAGATGGGCAGGAGATGTCACTACCTGGTTACAGATCCCAAAGGATGGCTACTTTATAAGCATAAAACATATGCATTGCTTTTATCTATAACGACACACAGATCAAAACTGCAAGTGACAGGACAAAGTAGAAAAATGCCAATGGAGAGCAAAGGGTCCACTTTTCTGATTCAAAACTAAAACTATCCATGTCAAAAGCCACAATGAAAGAGTAAAGGAAAAGGCAATTACACTGTTCAGTGAAACAAATATTTCTGCTGTCAAAGGGGATGGAAATCAGTTCTCAGCTCCACTTATGCAACCACTTCAGTTTCTATTCTTCCATGAGACTCTTGACTGTAGAATAGCCACAAATGGAAGGATTTCCTAAACCTGAACTACTGCAGTCCCATTGTGGAGAAGAATTGATCATCAATAAAGCCAAATAAAAATAAAGTTGGAATACGTACCCTTCCAATTAGAATCAGAATAATTCAGGTCAAAAGGGGCTTCAGGAGGTCTCTGGTCCCACTTCCTGCTCAAAGCGGGGTCAGCTGTGAGGTCAGATTGCTCAGGTCTTCCGACAGTTCAATTTTGTCAAAAATAAATTTGCAAACAACTCCTCTGAGGTACATGTATATCAGCACAGGACCTGGCAAGCTGCCAGTTTTGCTCATTTACAATCTACTGCTGAACTGGAAAAACTGTGTTGAGACTGCCAGCACTGAGGTCAACAGACAACTCGGGACTCAAGATGCTTCTGAACTACTATGAAACTTCCTGGATCGTGGTTACGGATTATAAATATGCAACAACGAATCCCAGTTAATTTGTGCACAACGCTGGAACCCATATCACTGTGGGATGGATTTGAAATACTAGTTCCGTGCTTTAGAGAATTCCAGCCTGTGTCATAACAAGGAACGTTATTACAGCAATAAAGCAATTTCTATGGCTTAGACTTTAAGGCAGTTTCTTGCTCCAAACAGCTGTGCAGTCTGTCCCACAGGGGCTCTTTCTGCCCCAGTACTCTTCTGCCACACTGGTATTAATCAGAGTAATGCCACTAAAGTAAACCTTTTCTTTATCATGTGTTTGGCCAAACTACATTTAGCACAAGAGGAACGCATGGTAAAAAGCAGGAGTAGGACAGAGATGTTCTGCCAAGGGCCAGAAGTGTTTCTGCTTTTGGCCAGAATATTCTGCAGATGTAAAACAAAATTGTTGTGCAACATCTGGGAATCCTAACGCACACCCATATCCTACCAAAGACTAATTGCAACAGCTTCACATTTGGAAAAAATTATGTCAGCAGAAACAGCAACTAGTCAAGAAGCCTTCAGTCAAAATCCTCCAGAAACTTCCAAAGCTTACAATAGCCCTAGCATGAAAAGTCAGGTAGCACCTCAACGTTTGCAAAATCACTAAGGTAGGAAAATAAGCATCAAAACTGTTTCAACAGCAACAACAAAAAATTAGAAACGAAAAACACCCCCCACTAATCGCTGCAGTCTTTCCAGATGATGGCTCTTGCAACTAGATTTACCTGAAGCATTGTATCACTTCTGCAGTTCCAAAGTTAAAAATTGGAGACTAGTGATGAGTGCACAGTTTGTTTAAGCTTTTGTATTTCATTTGTTCGTCATTCAAAATATTTTACAGAGGCCAGCATTAGTAGCTCTGAGTTGCCAGCCCTCCTGACCGTAAAAGCTAGAGGCAAACCCTTCAGGTGGCAGCGCAGGACACAACCATCACACCCAGCAGAGCCAAGGCCAGAGCGTTACAGTGCAGCTCACAGGCCCGAAGCAACCCTGTCCCACCGCCCCAAGGTGCTCACAGCAGAGGCGGGTGGGCAGCGCCTGTTTCTCCAGGTGCAGGTCACCCAACGCCCCCCGTGCCAACGCACAAGGTGCTTCAGCTGACCAGCGATTCACGCGTGGAGGTTCACCAGCCCTGCTCTAAGTCCTATTCAAGAAAACCACGTCTCAGTAAATAAATAGATAATTAAAAACAGTAAGTCCCTTATTGTGCCTAGTATTTTAGCAAGAAATTGCTTTCACTCTCAACAGTGCTCTGTGTTAGGACGTTTTTCACAATACATTTTGAAATTTCAGTTCTTGGTGGTGGTGTTGTTCTACGCTGGAAGAAGATAGAACTTTTTCAGAGTCACTTGAAATAAGTGTTTGAACCAGGGGCATTGTCCTGGCATTTGGAAGAAGCATCTTTTAGGGTAAAATTATCTGTCTGATTTAGAGTGAAGGGGGTTGTAAAAAACAGTCTGAATCAGAGGGAGCAGAAATTTGAACTTAAGCCACAATGCCTCACACTCACGTACTGAAGCTCTGTTTCAGCTAGCAGTTGCACTCTACGTTTACATTAATCTGTTTTCTTCCGTGTCCATCATCCAGTACTCATCTGCTAATCTCTTGAGACTACACTTTGACACAATCTTATCATCAATGCCAGGTTTCTGTTGATAGTGAGGTAAATTAGAAACATCTATTATCCCCATACTATAAACAGTCAATACTTAGGGTGATTTCTATTCTTAAATAGACTGCAACTTAATTAGTTCTGAATTGCTTTCTCTTTAAAATCTTATCTTTCCATCTCACATGCAGTGAGAATGCAAAATAATTACAATGGCCAACTCCAAAATTGCACTGTATTCTTTAGTGATGCATTTGTTTTTCCTTTCGTACCAACAATGACGACAACACCGAGCAGTTTCTCAGCTCATTTGGTGACGGCAGCGCAGTATTCACCTCTGGCTACAGTTCCTTCAGATGTGACTGTATTAGCTGAAATTTTCCAGGGAATAGCTTCTGCTGTTCCCACACACTGGGAGGGCTTAAGACTGCTCAGACACATGGCTCTCAGGCACACTTAGCTGGCTGTAGTTTAGTTATTATGATGCAATGTTTCTGCTAAAAAGCCTGTGCCCATGTGCTCACAAGGAAACATGCAAATGCCAACCTGACTCCTCAGAGCTTACGACTAGAGGAAACAGTGCTGCATGAAGAACTGTGGATGTCCTACACTAAGTGCTTTTGTTAATTCTCTATTTGATTAACTTCTCACACACTTGGATATCTTAAAGAATGAGATATTAGTAATTCTTATATTTACTTTCATTGAACTGATTATAAAAATAGAGATCAAACAAAGAGTCAAAGGAACGAGAATAATTCATGAGTGCACTTCAGTTCATTTGCTCTCAAAATATCCTCCACCAAAACAGATTCCTTGTATTTTTATTTTTTTTAATATCACCTCCCACAAACACACTAATTTAAAAAAAAAAAAATCACTAAATTATTGGGAAACATGCCATAAGTTTATCTCTTCAGAATTATGAAGAAGCAGGAAGGATACATTTTTAGCAGCACTTTGAAATTCATTCTTGACAGAGAGTAAGAGAGGATGGTTTGTGAAGTCCGAGAGCGTGCTAAGCAAATAATCTTTTCTTTCTTCCAAGTAATTAAGATGTAAAAACCCTCAAACTGTATTAGTTTTGCAGTGACCATCTCCTGGATTTGATCACCAACAAGATGCTTCTGACATTTTCTTTTGTTGTACTGGTATTCCATTGTTTGCTGTTCCTAGTACAGAAATTCTGCAATGCTGAGTATTCAGAACTTAATCTTCTGAAATGCCTTTCTTCCTTACCCTTCCCCTTAAAAACATCTAAAGCTCACATTAATCCCAAGACTGGAAAAGCCCATGATGTGAGAAACACATCTTGACATGAAACAGCCTAAGATTCACTTCCAAGCAAGTTCCAAATGTTCAGATTTCATCACACATCTTTCCATTTGATTGTGTCTAACCATTCATATACTCAAGAAATGAGAACAGAAACAGCATCTAGCAATAGTTGTATTAATGGATAATGTGTATTTCACATAGGCTGGTGATGAATCATATTGTTTGTAAAAATATTGTTGCATATATGAGATTAAGGGTTTCTTGCTTAAAAGGATTATCAGAATTTACATGAAGTACTACATTAGAAATACTGCCTGAAAACAAGGGTATCTAAGGCTGCTTTGCATTGCTCCTATGTTTGAATTGAGGCCTTATTATTCTGCTTACCAAAACATAATCGTGAGAGTTTTTCTCATCCTCTAAAAAAGGAGAGATTTATATCCCTGAGCAAGCTCTGTTATAAGAATAGGGACATAAATTGAATGAATTATAGATTTGGCAAGGAATCAGGAAGTCTTAGAGGATTTCCAAACAACAATAAATTGCTGGTTAAAAAAGAAAGTAAGTCACATACTTGTATCACATACACATTTTGATAGAACAAAGACAGGAAATACTTCCATTTTTGTAGCATTCGCTGCTTTTCTACCTGTTTTTATCTTGGAATTCAGCTCTCTTCACATTCAGTCACTTAGGGATGAAGGTTTCTATAAAACATTCTAACCTTTGCACTTAAAAAAAAAAAAAAACAAGCTCTAAAAGCAAATATTAACTTGGCAACTTCTTTCTTGAATATACATTGAGAACAGAAACAGACTTCGGTGACTAAAATAAACCTTTCAGATCCTTTTGTTTCTCCTACGAAAGCAGCAGCCCAAGCAAGGAGTAAGCCACTCTGCCTGGCATTGCACCTACCACAGGTGAGCGTCCGCAAGTTGGCATTTACCACAGACCGGCAGGCACGTGGCAACTCGTTGCCACCGAAGGCAGCAGTTCTTCGCTCCCAGACCTGCTCCATCACACATCTGGCCACAGGTTGGTGAGACCAGATGCAGCACTTCTCTGAAGATATGTTCAGGAGGTTGGAGGGTATCAGTTTGAGTGCTGGGACTGACTAATGAACAAGTCTGTTTTATAAAATTAGGAGGCTCCACCTCTGGATTTTGCTTGGACCTATCTTTGCCACCCCTAAAGGCTACTGCTATGTAAACACAAAAATTAAAATCCCACTAAGAAAATCAGGAAGCTGGGATAAAATGCTGCTGAATGAAGGAGCAGCTGCAGCAAGAATCTCTACTGGCAGATGGACTGAGAGCCCCGACTCAAATAAGTAAGTTAGCTTAACACTATGGAAGATAATTTGCATGCCTCAAACACAGCTATTAAATTATTTCCCGTAAGAGCTGGATACTTTTAGAAGAGCAGTTTACTGAGGATGGCAAGGAGCCATCCTTGTCCATTAAATGGACACTTGGAAAAAACCCTAAGGTCTAATGCAGGAAATCTGTCTGAGTCAACAGCAAGCAATGATTTAACTATTGATATAAACAAGAACTAGTATCTACAACAACACAAAATTCCAAACACAAACATTGTTAATAGCAGTGCTTACCTCTCTGGGAAACCAGTTTTCTTTCTTTCTCTTATCTAAAGCTCCATCAGTATCACCATATTAGCGGCTAAACACAGTTGCAGACACAGGGAAAAATGCCTGTGCACACAAGACCCCTCTTTCCCTTGTGCAGCAACAGCAGACCTTTACTTTTAGGAATGAAGGAGCCGTCGTTTGCCATGCTTCCCCGTGCATCAGCAGTGCAGTCTGCAGTAATGGACCCCATAGGGAAAGTGGAGCAATGAAAGTAGAAAAGGTAAGAGCCACTTCCAATCCTTTGAAGGACCTTAGACATAAGTGATAACAGACACGAGTGCAACTGCTTTAGTTGGTTTAATTTTTTTAGCACCAGACAGCTGAGAACGTGCTTCAGTGGACCACATGAATCTGATCTAATACCACGCTGCTACCTAAAGGGGCAAACTCCTTCCCACTACCCCTAGGTAGAGTGTTACTGCTGTTTCCCTTGTATTAGTGCAAGCATTTTCGTGGCCACATGGTGAGCTTCTCAGAAAACCGATTTGGCTGGAACTAAGCCAGGAAAAACCATAAAACTGATTCATTTTCAATCAGAATGGTTCCTTGCTCCAGCATGCTGTGTGCTCTGTTGGCAACAGCCCAAAGGACAGGGCAAACGCATGGCAGAGGGTGGAAGGGAAGGCAGGATCTCTCCTTTCCATAGGATCCTGGCTTAAAAACACCAAAGTCAGAGACATGGTATTAGTTAAGCAATCTGAATGGAAATTCTACCCATGGGCTGTACATCTTTCATCTTCCATTAAGATGTACTGAAAAATGCCAGCATTTCCTTAGTAATTAGAATTATACATACCTGGTTCAATCATAAGTCTTTGGTTACAGCAGAGTGCTTATGATTTTCTTTAAGCATGTACATTTCCTTGAAGTGAAAAATAACACTGTTCTTTTCATTCTAGAAGTGAACCTTGGGATAAGTGGTGCACACTTCATAAAACTGAGAGCCTGCTTTGGAGACCAAAATAGTAGCGCAGCAGTCAATGCTCCAAAATGTGAAAGCAATGGCTGGGTATGCTACTGAATGAATCATAGGTGGGGAGCGAATTAATCAGGGTAAAAACTTCAGTGCATAAAGTAGAGAAACTAAAGGATCTGCAGTTTGAACTGCTAACTTCATTGTCTTTTAACACATTTCCATGCTACAGCCAATCTTTGTCTGTTTGAGGCATTACCATTGCTGAGGGCTCTTCGGGGAAACTAACCATATCTGAGCTTCTTTGATTTCCCAGAATGTGGGATGCAACTGCAACTGAAGCCTTTTGATTTCATTATCGACCAAAAAGCACAATCTAATTTCTTCAATTCTATTTCTTCTGTAGTTACATTTTTATGGTTATCCAAGACCAACATGATAATTTATCATGCAGAAGTGGTTATGCTAATCTGTATCTATTTCTACCATAAGAGGGTGGGGATGAGGGAACTTATGCCTTTCAACAAGAAACTTTAATGTGGAAAAATACAGTTTATTTTAAATGTCATTCCTATGACATTTTTGCCTTTTTTGGAGACGCGTGGCTTGTTAAAAAGACACAAGCACTTAGGAGCCCACAGTTCCCCAAGGAAATCGAGATGTGAGTCCAATTTCTCCAAGTTGCATAAAAGCACAAAAACTCAAGCATTAAATCCTAACTACCTCTTTAATTATTGCTGAATGACAACTTTAGGATCTTTATTCCTTAAACAACTTCCCTTCCTAAAACATCCTGCCAACTAGACTGCCCATGAAATAAAACCCACCTTTTACTACTGGACTTGCAAATGCCCCAGTGAAGAAGTATTTTCAAATCTTGTAGCTGATGTAGCTCCTCAATTTTGCTAATGAAAATATTTCATCAAATGTCACAAAGCCTGCGATTACACCGACTCCATTTGCAGATGCTTGATAGCAACTAAAATTAAATTCAGGAGGTATTCAACTGTGCACAAGGGCTTAATTAAATCCTTCCACTACTTGACATTATAGATATTCACAACACTGAGTTTTGATCCCAGAATTTCTTAGATTTCAGCTCTGTGTCTTGAATGGAAGTTCAGTTACTGGTTCAGTATTAGACATGAAAGAAAACAGGAAGAGTTATTTGTATAAATGTATGACTATTTATAAAAAGATCCTTTCTTCGAAAAGGGTGCAAAAGACATATACAGACATTACTGAGCTCTACAACATTCACTCATACAGGACTGCTGTGATTTAACTATTTGTAAGATGAGAGAGTATCTTGAAGGAAATACGTGCATTTGAAACTGTTGGATATCTACATCCTTATTTTCTCTCATTCTGTAACTACCAACGGCATTTACTTGCAACTGGAAGTTTCCCCTCTAGAAAGCATCACCTCCGGCACCACAGCATCCCCCCAGCACTCAGCACCCCAAAAGCTAAAAGCATTATCCCGGTCTACATATTCTTCCCAGATTATAAAACTCTATTGGCATTTTGTTCTTTAGCACAAAGAGAATAATAAAAAAAATAATAAATGCAAGTTTGTAATAGCCTCACTATACACCACACATGAGATATTACACTACAGTCACTCTACTCAGACCATGGCAGGAAAAAGGCCCTTTGCAAACCTATATATTAACCAAAAGGGCAATTGTTTGTGGAATGCTTTTCATATTTTGGGTTAGAATACCATGTTGGTATACACAATTGAAGAGGCAGAAACAGACTGATCTTGTCCTATTAAGAATGAAATAGCAAGATGTTAATGCCCATAAATCCATGCTAGAAAAATAGCTGCATTACACAGTAAAAAAATATTTTTAAAATCCTAATAAAATGATAGAGCAGCCATTACCATTGCAGCACATGACTGAAAGAAGAGTAAAATGAACACATGTACGATTCCTGTCACCTGAAATATTTAATGCAGCACTCCTCTCTCCTAATATAAGCACTCTTCTGCTGTTCTCTGCTGCATCACTGTTAACATTATCTTCTGTGTGATTTCTGTATCTACAGAAACATGCACTCGTGTTACTGTGGTTACTCTTGTTAACAAAACAAACCTGCGCACCATAAAGTCATAGTTCTGTAAAGGAAGTTGCAATGCTTATTATCATCAAAGAATATTTAGGAAGAAATGCCTGTTAAAAAGTGACAGGAAAAGTGATACTATGCTTATGAACTAGGATCTCCTTCAAAAGAGTACTTCAAAAAATACTTTGTGTCAATAATTCTACAGAAAGCTGAGAACACAGAAAATTCTACTGTCCATCATACACGCCTATATATATATATATATATATATAAATAAAATATATATTCCATATTTTTAAACCCAGTAGCCCTTCACAGTTTACTTGGGCTTCTCTAACATATTACAGAGGAGAATAGAAGGATAAAGATTCCTTGCATTCAGCATTTTAAGGATATAGATTCAGTTTTTATAATGACAAAAACAAGGCAAATATCAAGTTAAGAATAAGTTATCCACATTAATCTATGCTTTGCTAGATAATGCTTTAGTCTCTACAGAAAGTACCTTCTCCATTTCTGTATGTGCATTAATCTCACTTGCAACATATTTGAAAGATCAGCCTTTATCTTCCATGGTTCCTTTTTGAAAAATAAAACAATGATCTCAGTACAAGCTTCCCCCTGCTTCAAGTGACACATTCTATCTGTCCTTTCTGAACAAATAAATAATGCATTTAATCAAGTAACCCTAGACCACACTGTTAATCAGCACTGGAATATGATTTATCAGTACCCATTCCCAGTTTCATTTGCAAAAATAATTAATTAGCTTGTGAAATTACAATTCTATGAAGAAGAAACGATGTCATTATCACTCAAAAGTAAAGCTAGACATGGCTCTTACTCATCTTTGGATATGCAAGATTCTGAAAATTTTCTCAAATCAGTCTCACATGTAATATGACCTTTTCTAAAGTGAAAAATTAATGTTTGAATCAGGCAAAGTATCTGATTTGAATCAGATGTATTTCTGAAGACTTTATTCAGGTTTACAATCAATCATATTTTTTGCAGTGCTCCCCCAGTATGTGCTAGAAAATAAATGGCTACATAAAATGCACATGGCAAACAAAGATTTAGAAAAAAAAGTCTGATACATTTTGATTGCATAAATTGCAACAGGGTATTTCCTACAAATGACAAGGGCGAATTTATCTGGGACTGGGGAAAAAAGACAAAGGATATAAAATACGTCATGTTACAGAACATTAAGATTTAGTTCATCAGCATAAGAAAAACACCACAGTTTGAAACTTTTTGGTAAAATCCTGTAAATAGGAGACTTACTTTAGTGGGGTCAAGATTCCACATGGAGGGGGGAAAAATGTGTCATAAGGGACATTAACATCCAATGTAAGTAAATAATCAAAGTGTATTCCTCTGGAATTAACCCTTGATACAGTGAAAACATCCATCTGTATTTGCACAGCCTTTGAAATGCAGTCCTGGACGTTTTATTGTAGAAACATTTGTCCCCATCTCTTAGATTAAACAAAATCCTTCAGCAAATTTTGTGTCTAGTTTGTGAATCAGCTAGAAGACAGGCACTGGAACAAGGCTCATCGTCTGTTTACCAGATATTTCATGTATGCTGGCCAGCACTTTACCCTCATTTAAACAGAGCCCATTCTCAAGAACTTGCTGTTTACTCACAGCAGTAAAGCATCCCTCAGAGTCCATCCAAATAAACTCAAGCCCACGTAAACCTTCTAGTTACTACATGGGGCAATACAGGGTACAGGACAAGCTACTTCTGTAACACAGGTTTCTGTAACTGCTGAAAGACAGATTTCCATCAGCTTATTATTTCTGTTGCCAGACCCTTAGGACAAGATAACTGACTGAAATGCTAGGTTCTTCCGAGACATCTCTTCCTGCGGCTACAGCTCCACCATTCCGCCTTTCGCACAGCAGTGAGAGGGAATGCAGACAAAACATAGCTCAGAATAATTGTAAATATATAAGAAATGCCCTATTACGAGCTTTCCTCTCCTCATAAGAACAGACTGGAAAGTACATGTAGCAAACTACATAAAAATTCATGTAAACAACTAGAGAAAGCTAGAATTGCTAAATGCATCAGTTTGATGCAGGACTAGAGTATACTTATCTTTGCTTTGTCTAATGGAAGAGCATTTAGGCTGTGTGAACTGCTGCTGATGGAACTGCCAGTCATTCAGACAAGTAAATAACTTTTTTCTTCCAAATTATGCTTTCAGAAAGTTTTCATAGCTACTTAGCCTCAGTCCCTTACCACTTGTGAGCCTTCATTTCTGTTAGAGGTTCTTTCTCTCACTCATGTCCAGAAATCTCCAGCTCCTGGGAAAGTTCTTCTGAGATCTGCTGGCCTATTTCTCCAGACTCTCTGAAGCTGAACTTCCAACCCTGAAATCCGATGAGAACAGCCTTCCACCAGTGCCTCAATACTCTCATACATCAGTCCCAGCCAAGTCAACTGGCAGCTGAGGGACACTCAGAATTCAGGAAGCTCCTTTCTCCATCCACTAACAAGAACCTGCCCCCAAAGCCAGTCCTTTGGAGCTTTCTCCCGTTTCGGCTGACTACCCTACCCCACATGTGACAGGAAGAGCTCCTGCAACAGTCCATTCCTGTGCCTTTTAGAGCCAAATCCCCAAAGACAACAGGTAAGTGAAGGTTGAGAAGGATGGGCAGGGAACTGACAAACAGAAACTGAGGTCTGCCTGCCTTTGTGAGGCAAACTCACGCATTACTCCGTAATTGGAAAAGGCTAGTAAGTGGCAGCTAGTTACAAAGGATTTTCTAACACACGACAGTTTGTTAGGCTGCAAGTAACCTGCTAACCTGGGGCTAAATTCTCTTCTTGGTGTCACTGCACCAGCTGAAGAGTTTAATAAACCATTCTGCCTCTAGCTGATCATCGCTGTCCTTGAAAAAGGGTGTCACGCCTTCCCAGCCTGCTGCCCACATGCCTGTATGGCAGTACCCTCCGGCCCATTTTAGTAGGAAAGAAAATTTGTGCCAGGAAAGAACTATGTTCTTACTGTTTGAACTCACCCAGCTTATTTTGACTCCAATGGGTAAGAAATTGCTCCAGGAAAAGAGGAGGGCTGGTAACCTCTGTAAGGATAGGTGGAACAAGACCTGACCTGATGTTCATTTTCAGAAGGCTAGGTCCTTTTTGCTTTTTTTCTTTTCCTTAAATGTGCACATAAAATTGCTTCTTACTTTAGTGTTAATCTTCAGAATATCACATTGCCAGTTTTAAAATAGGAATAGAGATATCCCTGTGCTTCAGAGGAATGTTGTGAAAAACCAGCTGGTTGATATTTACAAACTTGTTGCATATCTATGCTAAGCACCACGAAGGCCTGTACAGTTAACAGCTCTGTGTTCATTCTGTGGTAAGAACAGAGCGGGAAACAAAGCACTGACTATCCTTTTAACCATGGGAAAAAAAAAAAAAAAAAATCAAAGAATAGCTTTGCACTAAATGTATATAATCTTCTAATTAATATCTTTTAGCATACTACAACACATACACACAAGCAACCATAACAGCTGCTAATTTAAAAAAAATGCACAAGCAGCTGTGATTTCTTACTATTTTAAGTACTTGCTATTAATCTTAGCAAAGCTATTTCAGTCAAGTTCTTTGTGATTAAGAAGGCACCTTGGTAATAATCCGGACTAAACCACAAGCATAGCTCATGGTGACAAATGTTATATACACTGAGGTAAGATGTTTGGGTTAGTATTTTCTGAATATTCTTAAGTTTACAGAGCATTCTAAGAGCACAGTGTAAGTAACAGATGGATGGAGAGAGTGTGTCCTGATAAGTTACATACATTTCTGTTCCTATTTGAATTGTAAATACCATGTTGGTACGAGTTACCCTGTGAATAAGTTGCAGTACACACTTACATAATCTTCTGCTAATGTGAAGTGTTGAAAAATGCTTGGTGTTAGCTAGAAGCCTGACAGAATGATTTGAATGCAAGTAAAAAGCAGCTAATCCTGAATACTGTCTTTGTAAACAGATTTTTGATGGATTTAGTTCTATCGTTTATAAACCAAGAAACTAAACATAAAGCGCAATTAGGAGATTGAATGTCTTCAGTACTAAATCCCTTGCAAATTGCTACATGAAATATGGAATCTGTCACTTAGAATTAATAAATTCTGTTTTAGCATTTTATCAAAACAACAGTTTTTTCTCCGCTGTTCTCTATTAATATAAATTTTGGAAACATTCCATCCCCTAGTGCCTTAAAACAAAGGTATCCAGCACAGTGCATACAAGGCCAAGCAGTTGAAACTAAAGTCTGCTTTTAACTCTGATCCAGACTTTTGCTCTCACTTCGGGTGAGTCCAGCTGCATCCAGACCAAAACTGGGAATGCTTCCCATCTTCTGGATCCGAGCATGCACCATGACTCCGCAACAGGAGGCGGCTGGGTGGGCACCACCACCTGCGCTTCCTCTCCCCTCACTCTGGAAGCATCTTGGGAAAGAAACCCAGTCATGCAGGGTGGAAAGGACATCATACACTGCAGGTACAACCTTAAACAACCTGTTTTGGACAAACACCTTGCTAAATTATAAACCCTATTTATTTAGTGTGGAAAAAAATGCAATTGACAGGCTAAAATTAAATTATGACTATAGCCATGAACTCTAAGCTGCTGCAACACTATGCAAAGCCTGTTGCCAGTTGGACACCAGACACGTAGCTAAGTAGTTAGAAAACATGACTAAAAAAATATCACTATAAAACTAAAACTATATTTATGTGCCTACTGATATGTAGCAGGAAGTTACATGCAATATATGTTTTCACAAACAAATATAGAATACTGTATTCTAACCTTCTTAACAAATCTCATGTTTCCTCACTGCCCGCACACGTAGAATGCCTCCAGACGCACAAACACAAACCTTTCCTCTCTGTTACTGCACTCATGGTGTCTTGAGACTTCTTTAAAAGAGAAGGGTCATTAATTGCCTCTTAGTATGTAGGCATAAGATTGAAAATTCCTCTATCATACATCTTTGCTAGTATTCAAAAAACACAGATAATGGTGAGGTGGCAATAACTTTATGAATTGAGAAATTTTGAAAGATGTTTGCAAATAAGTGTCCTACAGTACCAGGATAATTTCTTTCGCATCTCAGAGACAGAAGAGATTTTACATTAAATTACTTATTAATAGAAATAGTTTTATTATCTTTGTAAAGCTATTTCTCTCAATGCAGAAAACTGTGAGATGGGCTCCCTCTAGAGTCTTATCTCTGATACAAACTTTGAAGTAAAATAGATTGCATAGGTCATTTATATGCACCAACATCCTGGTCAGTTCCTCTCAAAAAAAAGTTCTGAGGTAGCACAAATGAGAAAATTTTTCCTTCCCAGTTAAACAGCTTTTTGTATTTGTAGAGCTCAATTAAATTCTTAATGCAGCACAGTAAAATTTGTTCTTCCATATATCTACCACAAGATCCAAATAAATTTTGAGATATTTCAAACACCTGAAGCTAAATGTAGAACTGGGAGCCTCTATCTGTATAAAAAAATTAATGTATTTTTAAATAAATGTGTATGGAAAAACATCCCTTCCCCCTTGAATACCACTTAAAGTGTTTGTAGTAATTCTAGTAGAACTTGCATTAACCTGGAATTTGATCTTGTTTCATTCACATCAGTGGACACTTTGCTACCAATATGAACATGGGAACTTGCCATCAGATTATTAGCTCCACAGTAATTAAAGAAGAGTATAAAAATTGTGGTTGGACTACTTTTGCCATCAACTATTGAAAGTTGTATTATAACACATCACCTATTCTCGTCTTCCACCCAGAAGACAGTGAGCGTGGAGGGGAGATGGTGAGCAACACAGTGAGGCTGGGCTGTGTCCTCTACCCCACCAAATACACCAGGGCAGCAGAGCTGAACGAGCACACATGGGGGAGAAGCTGAGCCAGGAAAAAGGCTGCTGTCATTCTTATTTCTTCTAAAGCAAAGGGGAAGCAGGTTGTAGCAGTATATCCTCCCTGACATAATTCTGTTAGCTGCAAATATATAGTACCTTTCTCCACCTAATACAACCAGCAGTGATGAATCCTGCAGAAAGGAAATACATCAATTTTACAACAATAAGCTATTACCTTTCCAGCCTTGTGTTTTTATGTTGTTTCCCACTCATAGAGAAAGAAGACACAACACTTTGCCTTCAAAAAAAAAATACATTACATTGTAGATGTGACAGCCTCTTCTAGAATGAAGAAATTACTACTGCCTCATAAATTTGAGGATTACAATTATGTAATTAACATAGTTACACATATATAAATTACAACTCAAAATAAGCATGTGGATTAACATCTGTCATTAACAGAGATGCAACAAGCCAAAAATGCTTACTTCACTTCCTAATGCTAGGAAGGCTGTTTTGCTCTACAGTTCCAGATTTATATCTTATGCTGTACTTTTAAACAAATAAACAAGCACATTACTACATTGACATCTCTTAGTTCTGAAGGTTCCTTCAGAACAGTTAAGAATAGTTTTCATAGATTTTTGCTACAAGATTATCAGTTAATTCATATTTCTCATTTTCAATTTGCCATGTACTAGATGCATTGCTAGGATGGATATCGTAGTCATCCTCTGAAGTCTAGCAAGGAAAAGGTGTAATGAGTAAAGAGCCTGCTGCCTTGACTATCTCAGTCTTCCTTAAACTCTTAGACTGAGCACAGAAAATTATCTGCACAGTCTCTTAAAATAAGAGTGGCACTGCTTAAAAGAAGAACAGGTTGAATGAAATCAATTCAGGACTTCTTATAGCGCTCACTGTGCCCTGAATTCATATTAACATACTTTTTTTTTTCCCCCACAGGTCCTACAGCTCCCCATTAGCTGGGTAAAAGATGTACTGTTTTAGCATGCTTGGAAGGTAAATTTTTGAAAAATAATCACAGGAATGAATCACTATCAAAGTAAGCTTCTTCAGGGAGAACCCCTTTGTTGTCTCTGTATTTTATTTAAAAGGTTTTCAGTCAATGTGCATCACAAAACCCCAGTGTACTGCATCCCACAATACACCATCTGAAAACATAGTAACATTTAGTCTGTGATTAAAATCATTTTATGACAACATCCTACAAAAAATATGCTCAAACACGAATCAATGAAATAGTTCCTCTGAACCATTTGTCTATATTGATTTCCTTAGGAAATCAGCAGCCACAGCTGCAGCAGCTCCATGCCCTTACTGCTGCTAGCCTAGCGGCGTGTTTGGCCTGGGGCCGAGCATTTCATACCCCTAACCCAAAAACAAGGCAGCACACTCTGGGGAGCTCTGATACGTGAGGTAGACAGGATGGAGTCAAAGCCAAGAGACCCAAGCGTTAAATTTGTGCATCCTAGCTGAGATGAGCACGTTTTCTCCCTCCCTAGGAGATGAGGGTTGGAGAGGCCCCTCCTGCCGCCAAGCTGGCACCTGCCCCGTCCCTGCGGCTCGTGTGCCCTTCAGCTGCTGGGGAGAAGCAAGGAGAAGGCACTGCCTGGGGGGGACAGTGCTGCTGAGCCCTGCACCCCGCTCTGCCCTGCCCCACGCACCAGGCTTTGCCGGGCCAAGCATCAGTACCAAGCCGTTCAGGCACTGAGCTCCGTCTCTGGGGGGGCTTCCCAAATGTAAACGCGACCAAAGGTATGCAAACAGGGAGGTCTCCTTAACTACAGTGGCAGTTGGGTACCCTGCTGAAAAGTATGGCCATAATATTACTGAGATGAGTCTTCTGAGAAATAGGTCTTAGGACTAACAGGCTCTTCTTCCCCTACCTGATTTGAAAGAGGTAACCATTTAATTTGCTTCTAATGCACTAAATGTCATAAAAATGAATACCAATATTAAAGCTGTTTACTCTAAAAGCAACTACAAAGCTCTTAGTAAATACTGCGTGTTTGAACAAATGCCAACCAGCTAAAAATTGGTTAGATATTCAAAATAAACATCAAAGACAGTCAGGGTCGAAGCATCTTGATTTGCAATCTCTGTGTGAATGCTAGTTTACATAACAAAAATGAATCACAGTAAGTTTGGCTTCCACCATATTTCAACACATTCTTGGATCACATTAATACATTATGGCATTTCTACAACTGTTAAATTTATTACCTTGATCGTACAGACTTAAATTCTGCAAACACTTGTACACAGAAATATCGTCTTTTTTTTTTTGAGTATACAGCACTTCAATGTTGTCATCTTTTTGTTCTTAACATGCACATAAATACAAAATGCCTACAGAACTGAGAACGTGTGCTAAGCAGTTTCCTCCTACTTTGAAATTAGTCCTAACAGCCCTACTAATATCCTCATAATTTGCTTATAAGAAATCACGATCGTTATGACCTTTCACCTTAAACACCAGTTGAGTACAGAGTTACAATCAGATATAAACATTCTTTCTTCATTCAATATCACTTAGTGAAGAAGTTGCAGGAAGCTGAGATTTCCAAAGTTGTGATGGGGACGTGGGGACAACTCCTAGTGAATTCCATAAAACTAAGCCAGTTCACACCACAGTGAGAGCAGAGTTTTCTGATCAGGATCTGGCCCAGCAACCAGACTGGACATTTGAAACACATGGTATTTAGACTTTAGCACTCGAGCGAATGTCTCAAGGGCAAACTTGCTGAATTGATAGATACTTCAAAAAGCTAGTGTTTATCAGAAATCTTCATATTATTACAATTTCATCATAGAAATTAAAATTATATGATGATTCAGAGTGCAAATTAAGCATCTATTTATGGATTATGAACATTAACAGGAGCACAGGGACCAATTTTAAAGGAATATAGATAAAAATAATACCATTAACATCAGTTCCAAACTAATGAGCTAAGTTTAGCTGGCTATTGTTCTTCAGGCTCATTAATGATAACTGAATATGAATCACAAGAAATGTAAAATACATTGATTTTTTTTTTCACCAGGCTTTTTAAACATTTTCTTTTCATCAAAATTATACATACAAGGTAAATAGATGGGCAATGCAAGGAAATCAGTTTTAAATTCTCTGTACTAACTCAGCAAAGGCTTAAACTGCAGCACCCTTTACAGTTAGAATTATAAACAATGATATATGTCGTACCAGTAGAAATGAATGCTTTTTCTCATAATGTCACCTTCAGAAATCAAACTAAGCATGGTAACTGATACAAAAACTGTATTGTATGCTAAGACAGCTACAACATAGGTAGAAAAGGTCATGTTAATATGCTACATACGTATACCCAATTTGATATTCCAGTGCTGGAACATGTCCGTGACAGATAAACCTTTATCTGCTTGCAAAATGGAAGGGGCAGCATTATCCTCGCCAACAAGAGTAGGCAAACACCTGCTCCTTCCTTCAGTGGTAAAATACTAAATATATCAAAGGAATGATCTTTGTACCCCCAGGGAGGACAATTTTAAACCTCAGTGACAATAGAAAGTTGTGTTTCTAGTCTGCAAAGAAGCTGCCACACACTTTGCTCCTACTGTGCATGAGAATATGCAGGGATTTGTTAAAAACATATGGTTTGCACTACACTCTGCATGTTACGGTTCAGGTTAGAAGAAATGCAACAGCCCTGAAGAAATACCAAGGCATGAAGACTAGCAGAACACAATTGGGACAGACCTGCACGTTGATGGAGGGAGTTACCCTGCGTAAATAGCACCATATAGCCCAATCACAAAACCCTTGCTTTGAAGAACATTTACAAGAATAATGCTCACAACATCAAAAGAACTATTTTTGTGAATAACTGTTCATCAGCGAGTAAAGGATCACAACTTAAGCCATTAAGTCGAACAATACCATCCTTTAAATATCCAACTCAATATGACCCCATCAGTCACTTTTACTCCCTTTGACAAGCAGGATTTTATATCCTCTAGCCTAAAAACGTCCAGCTCTGCCTACTGCAACTCCATGCGCCCAGTCACTGATTCTTCCTCCTCCATTCTATCTTTTCTCTTCTTCCCATGAGTAGAGCCATTCCTAGTCAGTTACAGGCTAGCTAAATTTGGACTAGATGGTCTACCAAGAGTAACTGCACCCTCCAAAGAGCACAACACTCAGGCAAAAGCACATGAACGGAGAGCTGGAAGTCTGGGCTTCAGCCTGGAGCAAGTCATTCAGCCGCGCGTACGCATAGAGGCTAGCAGACCTAACGCTGAGGAATGAGAAAGCTGGGCAGGGAAGGGAGGAAGGAAGACAAATATAGACCTGTCTTGTTTCATCTGAATTCATATCATCAGTTTAAAGTCACACAGTGTGACTTGCTGTTCATGGGGCCGTAGCACTTTGTGAAGATGCGAAATCTTAGTACTCCAGCAAGAGTGTTTTGTTTTTTGTTTTGTTTCAAGAACATGCCAGACAGCTAAGAGTCACTGAAAAAGTACTCGTGCAGCATGCAAAATGGCAGTAAGTCAGTAGAATTAAAATAGGATGTTAAAAATGTGAAACCCCCAAAGGGAAATTTTCAACTAGTATTTAATGAGAAGCAGCAAGCCCATATTGCCCATTGACTAAATACTGTCAACATTAATGGTTCTCATGATTTGTTTGCTCTTTCTTCTTTTTATACAATTCATAGGTGACTGCCACTGTTATTCTCTCCAAAGTAACACAGCCGTAGTCATTTTTGAATGTTTCTGCTTGGTTTTAGATTTTTTGAAGAGCTGCACTGTTGTTACTATCATTCTTTAATGAAAAAAAAAAAAACCTTCAAGGATACTAGAAATTGAATCACCAACATTTAAAACGTCAAATGTTGAAATACTTGGGCAACCACACCATCTGCTACATTATGGCTGTTTGCATGCCCCATGTACCTGAAGTCTCACTTCAGGTGATGGGGAGCTTTTTAAGAAGTTTATGGATACATTGTGTACAAATTAGTCATCTTTACCCCCTACTCAGTTAGGAAAAACTGCCATGACTAAGAGTAGAGGAAAGACAGGAGTTTTGGAATTAAAGGTCAAAATTTTTTACCTTTAAGTGGACTACAACGAAGTAATCTCTGAACACCTCTTCAGGCACGATGTCTGAAAACCCTATAAAATACTGTAACTCAAAGCTTATTTCTAAACAAAAATTTATCCTAGGACTTACAAAAGCATCTGTGTTAGCATTTCATGCTCTTATAACAACACTTGTATCTGTTAAACCATGCATTAAAACGTGTATAAATATTTCTTTGAGGCTGTTAGAAAATAAAATAAGGCCCATACAAGCGAAAAACACTTTAAACCACCATCATCAGGAATTCAAAAGATCAGCCACTGGCAGACCAAGTCAGATGGAAAGTACAGTCTTGCATTCAAGATCTGTGAAGAAACCCTTAAACTGAAGTATACGTTACAGGAAACTTCTGCCCCCACAGTCATACCTCATTTTATCTTCTCATCTTTTCTAAACTGTCAGAAACTGTCCTTCTGAGAAGCACCTTGCAAACAGCTTTTCAGTTGCATCAGAGAAGCTCCAAATACACTAAAAAGTTCCAGTAAAATAATGCTCTGCTTGTTTATAACACCAAAAGCCACTTGCATCAGAATTTCAAAATCTGATAAGAAGGCTATGGAACTCCTGGTTTTGGACTTCGCTAGGATTTAGCAAGTAGTTTTCATTTGTGCAAGGCTTCCCCAGGAATCCTGCCACCAGGAACAACAGAAGAGATGCATCCTTTCTGCTCACACCCTTTTTCCTGCCAGCTCCACATGAGTGTGTTTATTCTTTAACAACCTGAAACAGGAATTACTTTGCAAACACGAGGGCTTGAAAGAGCTGTATCCTGTGACACCAATGAAACAGTTTACAGGAAAAGGCCCAGCTGATGAATGGAAAAAAAATAAAGCCCAGATCCTCCTAAATTACCCACCATCCATCATACAGAAACCTTCAAACTTTACTTTAGCTTTTATCTTCTTTAAACAGCTAGTAAGAATAAAAAAATTAAATGCCAAAGTCTGTAAGTTCAAATTCAAAATGTAGTAAAATTAACAGAATTTCTGCACAAAATCCTCTTTGCTAACAATTATTGCATATTTCACTACAGAAACAAAAAGTCCTCAGGAAAGCTGAATGCTAATTTTAAAGCAATCAAAAATGCATAGATGTCTTAAATTACAAGAAATGGCTCTGTAACATCTTGACTATCTAAACAGAAGCAGATGGTTTATATGGCTTTACTGTTTAATTAAACATTTTATATACTCCAAAAAAATTATATCTGATGGCATTCTTTCTGATTGGCTTTCTAAATTTAAATTACAAAGTAATTTTATATATGCACCATATCAAACTGAAAATTAATAAAAATATTCATATCCAATACTAACCAATCTAGTTTATTTTCTAGTACGTGTGAAAAATGCAATGGTCCATCTCTTATTTATTCTTCATGGTAATGCTAATTTTTTTTTTTTCATAATTCTACTGGATTCCTTTATTTTAAATAGTCCTAAATCAAAAGCCAATATTTTAGATTTTCCCATCCCATCCCCTTTACAAAAATAGAGAAACAGGAAAAATAAGATGGAATTTATTTTATGAAGGACTTCAACTCCAAACAAGATAGATATAGATATAGATGTTATTATCATAGTAAGATACAGCTAGATGTGTGGGAAAGATCTGAGAAAGGTAATAATGAAGAAAGTTTAAAGAAAGTGCTTGGAATTCATGTCAGGAATGAAAGACACCAGGGAAGAGGTATGCTGTCACTGAGTTCCCCAGGGGAAAATAAAATCAGTTTACCTAGTTCCACAAAACCACAATCACATCATTGGAAGAAAAAGAGGGATGCAAAGGAAAGACTGAGCATAGAGGTTAAAGTTTTAATTAAATCATTAATAAGTACAAACTTGATGTGCTAAGTCAAGTGAAAGAAAGGTTTTCACTAGTATTATTTATAGTTTCTGGCATGACTTTTTAAAGCAGATGCAAAACTGATGTAGTAAAATGTAAAAATAGACAAATAACAGAATAATCACTAAGCTGGGTGCTTGTTCAAGTGTGTGACTGCTAGAGACAGCCTTAGATTAGAATGAACTTCATTCTGTTCTCGTGGCTAATAGTTCAAACTGGATAAAATTGGCATGAAAAAGTAATATCATTCATTGTGTGCATAAATGGCCTTGCTGAGTTACACTTAGTACAATCCTTACACAAGCAGATGACAATAGCCTGTCAAAGTGAAGCACAGAAGAGGATGAAGTCGGCATGTGAGTCATGTAAAGTCATGAGGGTTGCAGGTCACTACACCCTCCACCTAAATCAAAAGCTCTATCATTAGAGCGTGTTTTAAACTACAAGCAGCTTTTCTGGTCCTTTTCCAGGCATTTGCACAGCTCAGAACTCCATGAAACTTTGGAGGACTTTTCTACTCCCCTTGACCCAACACAAACCCACACTAATGAGTAGGGGAGCAAACCAAAACATTAATAGGTATTCCTTGATTAATGAAAAGCAGCTATATCACAGACCAGTCCATTATATATTACCAGTACAGTGTAGAAAGATACAGAAATAACCCTATTTTGCCATCTAATTGTACAGATGTATATTTTGATTAAAAATAGCAGTTGCAAAAAAAAAAAAAAAAAAAAAAAAAAAACCCTGAGGAATTTTATTGACTAAATCAGAATATCAACTGTAAAAAAATGAAGTAATGTGATAAAAGTAGGATAGTTAGCTGCTAAAGTGATCCAGATCCTTAGGACTATATAGGAATGTCTGCTTCCCATCTCCACTAACACACGAACTCAGCATTCAAAACCACAGACATAAAGAACCGCAGAATAATTAACTCAGGAACACACTACCATTTGGAATTAAAGCAAATAGTTGAGGGAATATTTTTAGACATGCATTGTTTTCAATAACATGGATAACCACTGTACCTGCATTACTTTATAATAAGTTAAAGTTACTAAATTTTAATCATGACTGAATATCAAGAAATGCCTATTCTTTTATTCCTCTAGCTAATCAAGACAGCTTTTACACTTTGCCATGGTACATTGCTTTCTAGCTGCACATTAGTTCATAGTGATAAATGATTTTGCTTACCTAGCAGTTGCTTGTATTCCTCTAAGTGAAGCTTGAGCTGAAAAAAAAAAAGGAAGAAGCACATGACAGTTAGTTACACTAAACTAACTTAGGACTAACATGTTTCTTACGTTTAATAATTGCAGTACAATGCCCCCACCTCATCTGAAAGATCCGAAGTCAGTGAGTACCTACATAAAGTGATGAAAGTGGAATTTAAATGTGTAAAGTATCATTTAAATTCTGAAAATTGAAAATTAAAAACTATGGTGTCTTTCACTTTAACCTACTTTGTCATAAAACCATTAGGAAGGAAATATAAATGTTTCAGCAGATATATTTTTTGTCATTAGTTTGACAAATGTTCTGATTTCCATAACGTTGTAATAACATGAAAATTAGAAACTAATGCCTCAGGTACACTCTATTGGAGTATTATAATTTTGTCTTCACTGGCTAAACTGTTTGTTTTCTTTTTTAACCCAAATATTTCACAATGGAAACATTTGTTTAGATAACTGAGAGGTAAACAAACAGCATGAATCAATTCATTTTCAACAACGACCCTTAACTGCTTCTATGGCAGCTTGACATGGGCTGAAGTACTTAACTTACACTCAAGTAAGTTCAGATAGAGAACAGTAGGACTATTTGACATAATTTCAAACAAAGCAAGCGTGTGGAGAGTCAAACTGCAAGCACATGTGAATTACATGGGCACTGCTTCAAAGATTTCTTGCAATGCATACTTATTTGAGAACCCACTTTCCAGGTCCTGATCATAAAACTAGTCTACCCAAATAATGACAATTGGCAGCAAGCTCAGTTCTTAACCATCTTTGATCTTTATAAAGAAGCCCACCCCTTCCCCCAAAAGACCCTACCACTTCTCAATCCCTTAATAGCCCTCACTGTGACAAACAGTACTTGCTTCTTCACCTGATCTGGGCAAGGAACACCCCAGTACACTCCGGGAGGGGTTCAGCCACCACACCTCACGTGTTACTTGTTCTGCCGCCCTCCACTCGGTGGGGAGAACTGTGCTCAGCGGGGCATCCCGTCAGGAAAGGCAAGTGACCAACCGAGAGATCACTGCAGTCTGTCTGTCCCTGGAGCCTCTCTCTGCCACAAGCCTCGCTCCTGAGGAAATGGGACTTGACTGTCTTTATCTTCAGAGACCTTTGGACTTCTCCTGAGAGGCTTCTGGGCTCAGGACAGAGATCAGGGCCTGGGCACAGACTGAAGAGCTTGTGGTAGGTCAGCATCCTGGCCAGGCCCAGGCAGGCCAGGCCTGGCACTACAGCGCTTTCTCAGTGTTCCTCCTCCTCCTCCTCCTGCTTGCATTTCTTCATTACTAGACCCCCTTGGTCCGCTGGAGGCTCCCTGGGGTTGTGGCCAGGCCCTCCCATGTAATGGCCACCTTTAGGCCTGTTTTGGGTTTGTGTGACAAGGTTTTGGTAGCAGGGGAGCTGCAGGGTCAGCCTCTGTGAGGAGAGCCCAGGAGCTGCCCCATGTTAGATAAGAGCTGGTTCCAGCCACTTCCACAAGAGACCTGCTGCTGGCCAGAGCTGAGCCATTGAGCGATGTTGGTGGCACCTCTCTGGTGACATATCTAAAGACAGGCAAGAAACGCTGCACGGCAGCTGTGTCAGAGAGGAGTGAGAAAACGTGAGAGAAACAGCCCTGCAGACACCAAGGTCAGTGAAGAAGTAGGTGCTCCAGATGCTGGAGCACAAGTTCCCCTGCAGCCTGTGGAGAGGACCCTGGTGGAGCAGGTGGATGTGCCCTGAAGGGAGCTGCTGCCTGTGGGGGACCTGTGCTGGAGCAGTTCGCTCCTGAAGGATGGACCCTACATCACGGACCCATGTTGGAGCAGGTCTTGAAGAGCTGCAGCCTGTGGGAAGCCCATGTAGGACCAGTTCAGGAAGGATGGCATCCCGTGGGAGGGACCCCATGCCAGAGTGTAACCATGAAGAAGTGTCAGAGATGAAGCATTATGGACTACATTCCCCTGTGCTGCTCGGGAAGAGGAGGCAGAATAGGGTGGATGGGTGGTAGGTGGTTTTAGTTCTCACTGCTCTACTGTTATTGCCAATAAATTAATTTTCCCCAAGCCGAGTCTATTTTGCCCGTGCGGGTAATTGGTGAGCGACCTCCCTGTCCTCATCTCTACCCACGGGCTTTTTTTCCGTGGTTCATTCTCCCCCGGTCCCCCTGAGGAGGGCAGAGACAGCGGCGCAGCGGGCGCGCACCCAGAGCCAGCCCACAGCACGACCCCGCCCTCACGCCCAGCCGGGGGCGGCT
>VXAA01007015.1:264091-305549 GCA_013399115.1 Anseranas semipalmata
GCCCTCCCGGGGCGGTCTGCGCGCCCGGCCGGCCCCGCGAGGGGCTCCCCGCGCCCGACTGACGCGGCCGGCTCGGAGCAGCGCGGTCCTTCGAGGAGGGGTCTCCCCGTGGCACTGCGAGCTTGGAGGAAAGCGGGCCGGACTGAGAACACGCTTTTAAACGCGGTGTGAGTGGCCGGTACTTAACGTTATTCAGTACCAGCCGCTTAATTAAAGCTTTGCATGATCACCTCATTCAACCATAACGTAATAAAGAGATGGCCTGTTAATTGTGTGGTCTTTAGGAAGCTGGTAATTAGCTATCAAGAAACTTAACGTTCATGTGCAGACCGCAAAAGCTAGCAAAGAGATTCTCTACTCGTGTATATTTATTAAGTTGAAAAATATACTTAATTGTTTTTTTCCCTCTTTTTATAGATTGGAATTCTTGCAAAGACTTGTGACATGAAGTAGGACAACCTGGATTTTCAAGAGGTCCATCACAAGTACAACTATATCTCTAAATGTTAGCAGATTTGCTGAAGACTCTTCTCAAAGCCTGCTCGAATCAGAACTTGTAAACTTTCCAAAAGCTTCACAATGGAGTTCTTATTATCCAAAGGAGATTATACTAGATATTTCAGAAGATCTTTACTGTTAGTTTTAGTATGTGTAATAGTTCTTGTGTGCACTGATCAGGACTACTATAGTTTACTTGGAGTATCCAAGGAAGCAAGTAGTAGAGAAATAAGACAAGCGTTTAAAAAACTGGCATTAAAGTTACACCCCGATAAAAATCAGGTAAGTTCTATCTTTAACAGGTCAATGTTGTTGAGTTAAGGGATCTTAATGTTTAAGCAGAAAGTGTTTTTATTTCTACTTTATCTGAAATGTTTCTTTGTTCTTGTGGAGTAACATACCCACCTGGTAATATGGTTTAGCTCAGATTTTCTGCAGCAAAAAATTACAAAAAGGGGTAGACTGGTAATATATGGTTGCGTTGACATTTGGGTCGTATTAAATTGCTGCAGGAAAAAAGGCAAAATCATTTAATTCTCAGTTACATTCTTGTAAATACAAGAAAACATACATCTGCACCATATTACCTTGTTGGTAAACTGATGAGTTTCTCTCTTTCGGTTTAGCTTAGGGGAACTTACTGTTTCCCTACCGTAAAGTCTCATCCAAACAGCAAACACCAGCCTGTCTTGAGACATCAGTCTCTGAGTGTCAACCGGGACAAAGCAGAAATTCTGGGACTGCAAAGGCATAATGAAAGAGGGTAAAAAGGAGTTGTAGAATGACTGGAGAAAGATGACTGGGAATGGCTCAGTCTGTGCTACCGTATTTTCCAAAGTACAAAGAAATTATTTTTAAAAGTGTAATTGCCATCACTTTTTTTTTTTTCAATACTTCCTGAAGTAATCAGAAATTCATGGGAAATATGAAGGTTTGGCTGTTAGTATATGTGCAACTGAAGTTGGCTCTTTAGTATGTGTGCAGCTGCACCTGCACGGAGACCCAGAAGACACTGATGTGCCATGTAGGCTCAGGGCCTGCCAGCACAGAGTACAACAAATGTTTTTACAATGGATCTGAACATGACAAAGCTCAAAGAGAAAGCCAAATCCCAGCAAAGTCAGAAATGCCAATTTGTAGCTACTGACGGCAAGTTATGTTTTCACTGTGTTGATACCTTCAAAATACTAATATTTCAGATCAGATTCTGTAGTTTCCAGGTATGCAAATATTTCTGAAACATTACTAAAGATTTTTCAGTATATTATTTGCAACATTGAAGATGATCATAGAAAATGAAGCCATTACAGAAATTCCTTAATAGCAATTCATTTCATGTGCATCTATGTAATTACATGAGGAAGCTTTAAGAAAAAGTGTCTTTTGAATGAAATGTGTAAGCAGAAGTCAAAAAGGTGGGAGAGAGTGGTACAGATCCTGCTCACCACTGTTACACTGCACAAGCTCAGGACCCACACTGAAGTTCAAAGTACATTTTTCACAGTTCTAATTCTGAAGCTACCTAGAACCAAGAATGCTTTTCAAATAAGTACAGGAGCCCCTAAACCATAGGATATGTGGAAATAGTAAGTCTTCATTCTTAAGTTTCTTTTGGCTTTTTTTTTTTTATTTTCATTCCTTTGCACTTGCAAAACAAGATGTGTTGTATACCAGGACCCAAAGTAAAGGGAGAAAAACAGGAAGTGCATTTCTGCAAGCCCATATACCAGAACAACTCAGTTAATCTACTGAGCTCAGAAGTACAAAATATTTTCAGCTGGGAGATGCACTGACAGTATTTTACCTGTTGGAAGAAACCTCCTGCTGAATTTTTATGGATGCTCCGCTTCTCCCCCCCCCACATTGTGTATTCTCTTTTCAAGAGAATAAAACTTGCACAGGAAACTTATTCCAGAAGGAGAGGAGATCAAACAAAAGTTAGGAGAGTTGAAAGAAGAGGCATCACTGGAGAATGTTACAGCTTCGTACCAGTTTGCTTTGTATTTCAGTTGGTACCTTGATGAGGAAATGAGTAGAAGATGCATTGGGCTTTAGGAAAGGAAAACTTTACTGTAGTTTGTTTAGAGACCACTGTAGTGTCAGCTTTCAGCACAACTGGCATCTTTAGGGATACAAAAATATTTTCAAAGATTATTTTCTCAGTGTTATGTGTTCAATGTGGTTTATTAATTACTTACTAATTATAGTTTTCGTTAAATAGAATGATCCAAATGCACATGAAAATTTTTTGAAAATAAATAGAGCCTATGAAGTACTTAAAGATGAAGATCTACGGAAGAAGTATGATAAATACGGAGAGAAGGGTCTTGAAGATCAGCAGCAAGGAGGTCGTTATGAAAGCTGGCACTTTTATCGTTATGATTTTGGTAAGTTATGATGTATGTTTGTGATTTGTTTAAAGCAGTCACAAGCAAATGCAATATTCAGATTTATATCAATCTTTTTATATACTTCTGATGTATCCTCTCTAGACTTCTGCCTGCTCTGTTGTTCTCCCATAGCTGTCATTTTCACTCTGTTGAGCCAATTTTTTATTTACTGTGTTAATGGCTACCCACAAAATAAGAATGTAATCTCTCTACCTAGCCTTTTGTTCCTGTTGCCTAACTTTTTACTTTATTTAACCTGCATTTTTTTTTCCATTTAAATTCCAATGTTACTGTTTCATTGGTATTCTTTTTAACTCTTCAGTGCAGGATTTGTATTCTCAAGTGGATTTTGAGAGATTTGTGCACTGTCAAGCCCATTTTATATGCACTTATACAATTAGAGATAAGTAAAGAGGTAGAAGAAAATGAAGAAAAAATAATAATAGAATCATAACTAAAATGATCTTGAGACAAGTCATTTAATGTTTATCTCAACAAATTTTATATAGTTGTAGGAAAAGGTAGGGATGAACTATTCTCAGAGCTGCTGTAACAGAAGTAAACTAAAATAGGCAGTTGAGGAACATGGTTTGATTGATGTGAAAAAGAAACCTGAAATGAACCTCCACCCTGGCAAAATAGTGAAAGCCAGTAGGGTTAGTGGTGTTTTTTTTTCCTGGTGTAGGTTGATATAATATGTTCCCATCCCTAAAAATAATAATAATAATAATTATAATAATAATAATGTCTGTGCAAATTGGAATTGAATAAACCAGAGGCAACTATCACAGGAAAAAACGGAAATTAGTCTAGAATTTCTTCAGATAAACAGATTTAAGAAATCTTACCTGCCTGAGGTTGCACTGCTTGATTGAGAAACAGTATCCTTGAATGTCTATTAACCAGTCATTTGGAGTGGTTTATTTATATACACGTGGATATATATTCATATACACGTATTTATATGTATCTGTATAAATTCAGATATTTTTATATATGCGTGGGTGAGTGTAATATATTACATGATACGTGAATGGATAGTAGCATGAAAAGTATCTTGTCAACTGTGGAAATTAATTTCTCTTGTCACTTATTTGTATTTAATCCCTGTATACCTCAGGTGAAATGGGATCTCAGCATATTAGGTACTGTAAAAGATTTGTAGCCATAGTAGCATAATATAATATATAGTACTTTTGTTATCTCTTTACTGGCTTTCTTGAGTACTTGAAGTAGTATACCAGTTGTAGTGATATTCTAGGTAGGACTGTTTAACTCTTCGGAAAGCTGCTGTTCTTACTTTATTCTATGCACTTTATTCCACTGCGTGCACACATTCTAGTAGTGAAAAGGCTTGTGGCTGAAACACCTTTGTGTTCTAAATAGTTTAGATAACCAGAGGCTCAAAGAGGACATTAAAGCTTCCAGACATTACATATAGTGCTCTCACTGAGAGCTGAAGCTTCTTGACTTATAATCTGACAGCTAGTTGATACTATTTCTAATATGCTTGCTGTAACACCTTAGCTGTCTCCTAAAAGCCTGTTGTTGATAGGAAGTGGTAGTTCAATTTCTTTGCTCATTCGGTGATTAGTCTACTAAAACACCAAAAGAACTTTTCTGTTCTGCTGGTGGCTTTTCTAGCATGAAGGCATGGCAGTTCACATGAGATTAAACTAAGGTTATGTATTACTAAATAAATATAGTTCGGTTGTAAAAACTATCTCTGCCAGCTTGCTGTTTCAATTTAAGTGTATTTCCTGTCTGACTAATAAGATTATGTTTTTTTCTTCATTTTAAAATTGGTAAAATTAAAAGGAATTGTTGGCTTTTTAACAGGTATTTATGATGACGATCCTGAAATTATAACATTGGATCGAGGAGAATTTGGTAAGTTTTAAATAAATAGCTTAGTTTGACAATATGGCAACCCAAAGGAACAATTTTTACATTCTTAGCTGTATATCTATAGACTTCGATTACGTATCTTTAAAAAATGAAAAATAAAAAAAACTGTCAGAAAATCATCTTCAGATGAGAAAACCGAAAAACCGCTAACACTTCCTGGCAAGTGCTAGTTAGCAAATAGATTGGTATTAACAGCTTAGTTTATTTTGTGAGATCTGTAAGAGGAACTTACCTGACTTAATATTTTGTTTTTTCTAATTTATCATCAGCCTGTTTTGGTCTCTTGTCTAAAAATGCACTTGGTAGAATTTCTTTTCTGTTATATTTCTATTCATTTTTTTGCAGAATATTATATTCCTTGTATATCCTCACAAACAAGACAATTAAGGAATATTTTAATATAGACAACTAACTTCTAAAATTCACTATAAAAACTATGTCCAAAAATGCAGAGACTGAAAGATATATAATTCAAGCTGATAAAGTGTATGTGTATATTTTTGTTGCAGTTTTCTTTTATTTGTGAGTGTATTTCATTGTTTCCCTTGATTTTTCTAGTAACTATGTTGATTTGTAAGTTGCATTTTCAGCTATTAGACAGGGATTCTACCTAAAAACATTGCCTAGTGGAACCCAGAAAAGAAGTAAAGTGATTATCAGGAAATGGGAAGTTCTATTGTGTAAAATTGTTTTAGCACTTGTATTTTGTTGTTAAGGTAACCAAATTTACAATATCAAACATTTCAGCCAGGTTAATCTGTAAAGATTATTTATTCTTAATAGAACTCCTGTTGAAAGTCAGGGTGCTGATATCCTCTGAAGTGTGATTTTCATTCGCTTGCTTACAGCAGCGACTACATGCAAGTGAGTTATTAAGTGCAATCTTTATCCGATCTGAGTTACTGTTACTAACTTGTGTCTGACATAAGGAAACACGTAATTCAGCTTTCAGGGAAAACAATGTAGTAAAATGTACGTTTGAGATACAACTACCTTGTAGGTATGCATTACTTACGTATGATTTTCTTCTGCTGATCTAGATGCTGCTGTTAACTCTGGAGAGCTGTGGTTTGTGAATTTTTATTCTCCTCGGTGTTCCCACTGCCATGAGTTAGCGCCTACGGTATGTATAGCAAGTGAGCAACTCTGAAAATTCAGTTCCTCAACTTAAAACTTTATGAAGTAGATTTTTACTCTGAAGCTGAATGCAAAGACAGTAATTCAAGGTTCCAGGAAGAAAATGTATGCTGATTTTTCAGTATTTCTTTATAGGAAAATATCCTCTCCCTCCCCTCTTTTTTTTTCTAGTGGAGGGAGTTTGCTAAAGACATGGATGGAGTAATACGCATTGGAGCTGTCAACTGTGGAGATAATAGAATGCTTTGTCGAATTAAAGGGATTAACAGTTATCCCAGTCTGTATGTTTTCAAAACTGGAATGGTAAGTGATAAAACTTCAAGCATTTTTTAGAAAGATTGAAATCTGGAAGAATATTTCTTTAACAGTTGCTCAATCATATATCTCTATAAAGCTTTCCATTTGTTTAACTTCCTTATAATAAATTACTTTTTCACGTCTTTCACCTTGGTTAAATTAATTTAGACAGCTAACTTCAGTACCTGGCTTATCCAGTACTTTTTTTTCTTTTTTTCTTTTTTCTTTTTTAACCGTTTTACTGTTCAACAGTAAAATTCTGATCTTCTTTCTAAAAAGCATTTTACTGTGCAGCAGTAAATTTCTGATTTGGGAAGATACTGTCAGCAGTGGTGTGTTAGTAAAGCAGTGAGTCTAAGCATTTGAACAGTTTCCATTATACTATTGTAATGGACTTCTTTTTAAAATAAAAAGAACAGTCTTATGGTTTGAGTTCAACAAATATGACCATATACCTAAAGAAACTTAGAAATTGCTTCCACAAGACTTCCTCCATGCTAGGAGGAATTATGTACGTCACACTTTGTAACTGCATGTTAAGTAGTAGTGCCAGGGGTGATGTACAAATTGGACTTGAATAGTTAAGTACATTTTGACAATGATAAAATTGGAGAGGTTGAGCACAGAGATTGCGCATACATGCAAATGGACTGATGCAAGCAATTTTAATTTTTATTTAAATAAAAATATAATCATTGGGAGCTGGCATTTTTGAGACTTAATTATCCTTGTGTTGCTTGACTTGGGAAGAAATCCCATTACAAAATTTAAATAAAGGTTAAATTCCAAGCATTCCAATATGGGAGGGAGAGAACAGATCTAGGGTCTTTGGGGGGGGAGGAAGAAGGGGGTCCAGCAGTTTCATAAGTACTGTTTTGAAAAACACTGGCGTGTGTGTGTATATATATATATGTATTAAATTTTATACACTTTGTTCTTTGCCTTCTATAGCAACCTGTGAAATACTATGGAGACAGGTCAAAAGAGAGCTTAAAGAACTTTGCTATGCAATATGTTACAAGCACGGTCACTGAGTTATGGGCAGGTAACGTTCATGTATTTTTGCTTGGGGTGCTGTTCCTGAAATTGCTTTTACACTGTAAAAGATGTCAGAAGCTATGTATAAAACTGAATCTGTCCGCTGTTGCTAAGTGTTATTTTTGAGATTAAAAATAGTATTTACTGTAATTTGCTAATATAAAACTTTCTTGTTTCAGTCACATTGAACTATAGCAAAACCAGTCACAAACTGATGCAAATTGTTTCATTTTTAGGAAACTTTGTTAATGCAATTGAAACTTCATTTGCTTCTGGCCTTGGTTGGCTGATCACCTTCTGTGCTGAACGGGGGGGTAAGTCTATTAAATACTAGTCAAATAAGGCAAGCGGGGGGAAAAAAAAATATTTTTGTAGACAATGGCATAATCCCTTTTGCTTCTAAAAAAGAGTAAATTTGTTCAAAATCTTAGAAGCCACAGTATTTGGATTTTGGGTCATTTAAGCTCCATTCTACAGATAGTTTGACAAAAGGGACATTAATAGAAACATTATGGTATTGTGCTTCTTAATGTCCTGTGAGTTATTAAAACACCACTCAAGTGCAACCCCTAAGGAAGGGAACAGGCAGAAAAGGTCTCTGAGTTCAGTTTCCAGCACAAGCTCAAATGACAGATACGGCATATAGGTACGTAACAGCTTGTCATGGTACCTGAGCAGAAGAAAGGATGCATCTCCCCCTTGAACTACCAATACACGAAAATTAGCTGAGTATTTTCTTAACTTTACCATTAAAAATCCCTTTTGTGATTTGACATCACATCTGATGGCATTCTGTGTGTGATGTTCATATAGCTTATAAAAAGAAGCACAGTTGAAGTTATTGAAGTTGCTGGGCTTTGGTTGTTTTTAATAAGCCGGTGAATCTTGGACTGGACTACATTTAGCCCTCTAGCATTTCTAGAGGAAATGAATTATTTAGTCAATTAGACAATTAAAGATGTTATCAGAACGGTCAGATCTTTTTCTTTGAGAGGAAATGCTTGATGCTGGGATGTGTATTATTTGTACAGACAATGTAGTAACATCACAGAATTGAAATCAACCATTATGACTTTCCACATTAAACCTATTCTGATAAATCTATTCCAAACCTATTCTAGGCTTTTTAGTGTTGTAGTCAAACAAGTATGATCAAGTTGTAAAATTGTGAAGCATCTACTCTGTACTGGTGCAGCCTTACCTTGAGTACTGTGTGCAATTTTGGGTGCCACAATACAAGAAAGACATTATTAGACTATTAGAGAGTGTCCAAAGGAGGGCTACGAAGGTGGTTAAGGGTCTAGAGGGCAAGACATATGAGGAGCGGCTGAGGTCACTTGGTTTGTTCAGCCCAGAGAAGAGGGGACTGAGGGGAGGCCTCATGGCGGCCTGCAGCTTCCTCACGAGGGGAGCAGAGGGGCAGGCGCTGATCTCTGCTCTCTGGTGACAGCGACAGGACCCGAGGGAACGGCATGGAGCTGTGACAGGGGAGGGTCAGGCTGGGTGTTAGGAAAAGGTTCTTCACCGAGAGGGTGAAGGGCACTGGAACAGGCTCCCCAGGGAAGTGGTCACGGCACCGAGCCTGACAGAGTTCAAGAAGCGTTTGGGCAATGTTCTCAGAGATGTGGTCTGATTTTTGGGTGGTCCTGTGTGAAGCCAGGAGTTGGACTCGACGATCCTTTTGGGTCCCTTCCAATTCAGGATATTCTATAATCATAAAAATGATTTTGAAAATGGAAAATACTTGACCTGGTTTTAGAGTTATTCCTGTGCTCAAAATCAAAGAAACCATAGTAAGAGCTTTCATAGAAGATTAGCCAATGAGGAGATGGATACTATAGAATGCTACTTACTCCAATACCATTAGCTAATACAGAAGTATCACGGCATCACCGAATATGGCATTTTCTAGCGATACTTGAGCTTTGCCTGTAGTTTAGGCTGTATTTTCATTACATATGAAGGTTTTAGTGGATCTTCTTAAATTTTAATCCCAATGATCTTTCTGGTTTGAAACCAGTCACCAGACTTCTTTGCTACTTCTTACTGATGTTGCAACAGAGTTTATCTTTGTATTATTTTCTGTACTTGTTTTGTCATGGACTTTCTTGGGATCAGTATTGGATACAGTAGGAGAAAATTGCCTTGGTTATCTGGTAGAGCTAAGGAAATTTGCTACACCTTTGACAAATAAAGATTTCTCAGCCTTATGAAGAGACCTTTGTTCTGGGAACTGAATAATCAGAGTTGCAGTGTTAGATTTACATTTGTAAATAGTTTGATTTCAAATTGTAATCCTTTTGTCATTAGGTTTTCAACTTTGGTATAGTTAAAGTGAGGTTGATGCATCTTATCTCAGAAAAAAGTCTGCATCAGAAGCTAACTATTTAAACTAAGTCTGGATGGGTAATCAGAGCATATAATATTTATTACAGTAAGTTGTTAATCACAGGGAATTGATATTTTCATTGAAACCTCATTCTAGGACACTATGTAGATATGTTTTTCTTTTAGAGATTTTAAAGGTCTTAGTAGAGCAAATAAAAATTTAATATAACTTTTAAAATGAGAATTGTTTGTTCACAAAGCAAGAGAATGTTGTTCATGCTATTTTTAACTTAGTTGACAACCATCAAATGCTGTTTAGTAGATGTTACAACTTAGAGTCACTGAAATACTGCATGACTAACCAGGAAGCATGTCTTTTGAAGTGGTTACCTTTGTAGGGAGGAAAAGGGTAATTCTAAAAAAGAGTATGTTTAGTGGATTAATAATTTGAAGTCTTATGTTTGTAAATAAATCACTTCTATTTTGCAGATTGCTTGAGTTACCAAACACGTCTTAAGCTTGCTGGCATGTTGGTAAGCAGTGTTGCACTTTGAAAGCATTACCTGTTATATTTAAAACAAAATAACAGAATTGAAAGCATGAAGTGCTAAATTCTCACTGAGTTTAGTGGAACCATGACTTCACCTGCTAATTTTCAGAACAATGAAATATTTTGACTTAACAACTATTGGAATTATATCAAAATTTTAAATATATATATATTAAATGTGAATGGATTAATATTAAGTGATGAATGATAGTGTGGTCTGCTTCCATTTTCTAAATGTTGTACAAAAGTGGTTGTGTTGGGATTTTTAAAAGCATTTCTGAACCTGAAATTAAAAAATACTGTTCTTCATTTTTGTGTTGTCGTCTTGTTTTTTTTTTTTTTTTTTTCTTTTTTATTACAGGAAGGTCTTGTTAATGTAGGCTGGATGGACTGTGGCACTCAGGGTGAGCTTTGTGATAATTTAGATATCTCATCTAGTACTACAGCATACTTTCCACCTGGAGCCACCATAAATAACAAAGAGAAAGGAGGTGTTTTGGTACGAGTTGTTTCTAAACAGTTCTGTATTTAGATAAGATAAGGTGATGATAATGACAAAAGAATGTATAAATAATTACCAGATTGATTATATACAACTGAAAAGATTTTTTCTTTTTGTCTTCTAAGCTTGTATATCCTGGTTTGTATCTCTTGGTTTCTAAGGCAGTGATCCCTGGAGGTAGTCCCCAGCTCGCTGGTTTGCTGGGAGAGTGAACAAGAGCACAGTGCAGTAGCAGCAGCCTGTAACTCTGCCGAACCACCTCTTCAGGAGCCTTACTGAGTAGCTGTGGGAATCCAGGGGGTGGGATGTGCTTTGTGAGAGGCCCAAGAGCTAGTCCTGAAGCTCTATCCAGCTATTGTGGGCAAGCTTGGGAGATTTGCCATATGCCCCCAGTTTTTACTCCAGAAAGAATATGCCCCAAGTATCTCAACTTTGAGAAATGCTTCTTTGAACAGAGTACTGACGTGTGTGATGAAAGTATTCCTACATGGTCTGTCAGTACAGATCATGCTGTTCAGCTCTGTTCTAATACTGCAACCTCTTCCTACATTTGTATGGTAGTTTTAACTTCCTTAAGTGGTGGGAGACATTTTTCAGCTTAAAGTATGGCTTGTTCCTCTATTGTCACTACTGTTATCTTTATTCTTAAAAGGAGGAAATTAAATTTGCAACCTACCAATTTTCAACCTTACCATAGAATCACAGAATGGTTTGGGTTGGAAAGGACCTTAAAGATCATCTAGTTCCAACCCCCCTGCCATGGGCAGGGACACCTTCCACCAGACCAGGCTGCCCAAAGCCCCATCCAACCTGGCCCTGAACACCTCCAGGGATGGGGCATCCACAACGTCTCTGGGCAACAACCTTGTAACTTACCACCTCTGAGTTACTAATTGATATTAACTCCTAAATTTTACAAATTACTGAAACTTAGAAATCTGTACAATGCAGTTAGGGAAGGCTGTAAAAGTAGACTTGAGATCTTGTAAACTTGATTGTAAAATTTGCTCTGAGACTTGAATTTGAGGACTTTTAGCACCCATTTTAACAAAATATAGTATCTTGAGTTTAATGTAATGGGAAAACAAGCTAAAAAGTAGTAGTCTGAGAATGCTATTGTGAAATTATATATATGAAAAAGAAGTTGATCAATTAACATTATTAGCTGTACTCTTCAGTTGATGGAAAAGAACAAATCCAAATAATTTTCTTGATATTTTGAGTAATCGTCATCAATAATCAGGTTGATGTTCATAGTTCCCTATAATAAACAGAGTTAACTTTCCTTCCTAGTTTCTTAACTCCTTGGATGCCAGAGAAATATATCAGGAAGTAATGAAGCATCTTCCTGACTTTGAAATTATTTCTGCAGCATCATTAGAGGTAAATTTAAAAAAAAAAAAAAAAAGTTACAATGTCTGAATAATATTTTTATCAACTATTACTTTTAAATTTTTCAAATGCTGTTGGTGTGACAACCTAACACTGCTGTAGCTGAAAATTATGTATATTTTCCCCCTATAGCCAAAATTATTTAACACTGTTTGTCTACAATTTACTTTTGTAGTTTAGCACAATAAAAGTGGTGGGGAAGAGGGTGCATATTTTTATTTATAGATAGATATTTAATAGGAAAGTAGAAAACCACAGAAATTGCCATTGGAACTTACTCTGCAACAGTAACTTTCTAGTTATTTTTTAAATCAACTACAGTTTTGTCATGTTTTGCGGGGGGTGGAGGAGGGAAGGAAAGGAAGGCTCCTTTGACACTTGTAATAGTGGCAGCTTGACCTACAATAGGGAATGCAATGGAAACAAAAAGTATGGGGATTGGCATGTAGCCTTCTTGTTTTCAGACTTTTTCCACTTTTCGCTTATGATGCACTAGAAGGAAGTTTAGTGGAAGGACTACATGAAACAATTTATTGAGGAGGAGGAGGAGGTCACTTAGAGATCAAGTGAATAATAGGGCACTTGCCATTCTAGAACATAAAAGGAATTTATAAATTGGTGTAAATAGGGAATAATGTGTTGGTGTTTTTTTTTTTCCCCCTCATTTAAAGGACCGTCTGGCTCATCACAGATGGCTAATTTTCTTCCAGTTTGGGGAAAGTGACAAATCAAGTGTACAGGAATTTAAGAAACTTAAATTTTTACTTAAAGACGAACATATTCAGGTAAGACTGCTCACTTACCTACTATTAACCTCCCTTTGCGTTCAGAGAACAAGTCAGCATGTTGTTTATCATTATTAGTTATTACTGCCACCCCTGGTACCAAAGAGATATACTATACTATGGTAGATGTGTGGTAATGTTTTTAAATTAAAGCAAGCAGTGAAGTTTTCCATACTGTCTAAATAATTAAAAGTAGTTAGGAAAGATTCTATTTTAAATCTTCTCTCTCATAGCAAATGTTGTTGCTGCAGATCCCATTCAGTTAACAATCAAAAGTTAACACTTCAATGTGAAATTGATATATGCAAAACTATTTTAATTTTTTAAGAAACACTATTATTATCTTGAAAATATTCATAATAAAGAGAAACCAAACTGAAACTTTGTACTAAAGACATATGGATTGTGTTACTCTAAGCTATGGATTTCAAAAGTTGTTGCATTGACTAGAAAAATTATAATGTCTTTTATTTCAGGTGCCTTTTTGCTACTTGACTTGGAGAGAAAAAAAAAGATTCTGTTAGGCTTTATTCCCTGTTCTGGCCTTTAGATTTAAAATTAGCAGAACAACATAATATAGCTATGATAGTAGTTTTCCTCAAACATCATAGACATAAGATTGTCTTAAACCTCTGTTTAAAAAAAGGCTACTACTTGTCCATATTTTGCCTTTATATTATGAATTTATCTTAACTTTTACTGCCTTCCAGAATGTTAGTCTATATAAATTTGGATGCCTTAATTAAATGGCACTGTCTGTTAAATAGGTTGGCAAGTTTGACTGTCTTTCCTCACCGACCATCTGCAATAAACTATATGTCTATCAGCCATGTCTAGCAGTCTTCAAAGGAAAAGGAATTGAAGATTATGAAATTCATCATGGTAAGGGAAACTTTGGCAAATTTAAATCTTTACATAATCACTTTAAGATGACACCATCTTTGGCAAACTGCATTTGTTTTCCAAAGGAACGGTTTTGTAGTCTTAATGTTTGCTATTTTTTCCATGACCTTATTGTAGCCTTGCACAGACTTATCATATCCTTTTGTTTTTTTTCGGGTCCCCCCCAGTAACGGATCACCAGGTGCTGAGATGTACTTTGCCTTTACTGTCTTGTCTATTTCAAAGTCATCTACGTCCTTACATACGAATGAAATCTCTGAAGCTGATCAGGACAGCTTCTGCCTTAGGTAGGACAGCCCTTCATAGAGGCTTAACATGCCAGCTATACAGTGCTGTCCACATGAGATACTTGGATTTGATTTCACGTGTCACTGCACTAAAACAAATTCCTTGTTTAATTGATCCCCATCTAAGAAAATCTACATTGAGATGTTGCCACTTACATTCATTTACAGAGTAGCAGTTTGGTTCCATGAAAGGTTGGAACTATATTACTGTGTATCTCTGAAAGGATTGAAAAATGATGGTACAAGAACAGAGCCTGCTAGCTACAGTTTTATTTCAACAATCAGTATAGCTTCATCCAGAATGCAGCACAACGCAATTATGCATGATGAGGTTCTAATTTTTTCAGCCTCTCAATTATTAGAAACAGCTTGCAAGAAATCACAGTCAAAACCTCAGTACTGTAATATGAAAGAAAAAAGAAGAAAATTGTTTGAGCACCTAGAAAAATTAATCATATCTGGGGTGGGGGGTGGGGAATTATTCCTTACATCTCATGAGTGCTGTTGGGGGCAAAAACCTGACATGCTCTCTGCAATTTCTACTCCTGCATAGAAGCCAAGAAGGGTTGTACACATACAGCATTTCTAAATCTTTTCCAATATTTGTAACAATATAATATCTGAAAGAGATCTTTCATAGGAGAAAATAGTTTCCTTTCTACATTGTTCTTTGAAGGAAAGAAGATCTTATATGACATTGTTGCATTTGCAAAAGAAAGTGTCAACTCCCATGTTATCACACTGGGACCTCAGAATTTTCCTGGCAAAGAGAAGGAGCCATGGCTTGTGGATTTCTTTGCACCGGTAAATATTTAATATCTACATTTCCCCTTTTCTAAAATCTGTTATGTAATTATGTAACAAAATACTATCGAGCATCTTGAAAAGCATCCTTCAGCATCATGAGACAGTACTGTAATTTCTCATTCCTTGGCAGCACTAGTTCCTAGATTGTGTGGGTTTTTTATTTAGTGGAGCCTGTTGTCAAAGCAGCATATTACTCATTTCAAACAGCTTACATTCTCCTGAGAGCCAACTGCAGGGCAAAGCAATTGTGCGTATTTGTGTTTTGTTTTCTAGTGGTGTCCTCCTTGTCGAGCTTTGTTACCAGAGCTGAGAAAAGCATCAAAACATCTTTATGGTCAGCTTAAATTTGGAACACTAGACTGTACTGTCCATGAAGGGCTTTGCAACATGGTAAGCTGTGGGAATTTAAAAAGAAAAAAAATCCTATTAGTTTATATATAGTTTATAGTTTATATAATAGTTAGGGGCAGACAATGCTTGTTTTCTTAATGTCCTTTTTTTAAAGGGCAGTAACCCAAACAGGGCACTTGTATCAAGATTTTTTTTTTTCTCAAAGTAACAAACTGTGCAGTCACTACTGGCTGGATTTTAAATTCAGGACGAACTATGCCATCTAAATACAATTGGCATTTTTTCTGTACTGGTTTGTAATGGTTTCACACTCCCATCTGCATGTAAGTTTAAGCAGTTGTACTGCACAGAAAGGATAAATTAGCAGCTGTGAGCCACCAGTACTAATGGCAGTTAAAGGAAAGTATGGGAAACCTACTAATTCCTTGCAATTTCTTATTGTCTGTTTTGTTAGCACAATATTCGAGCTTATCCAACAACAGTTGTGTTCAATCAGTCTGATGTTCATGAATATGAAGGACATCACTCTGCTGAGCAGATCCTGGAGTTTATAGAGGTATGTAAGTTACAATCCTTGTTGCAGTCTTGCTGTGTTTGCAGCTTATCCAAAACATCTTCTTTAGTTGGAAGATTCTGAGATTTATTTTGTTTTTAATTAGATTAGTAAGACAAAGAGTGAAAAAAGCCCTTGTGCAAGAAGTAATGCAGCAACTGTCAGTCTGGGACTTGACACTTAATGGATTTATTTCCCTACTCTGTCAAGCTATTTCTTTGATATCATTAGCAAATATCTTAAGATCCTTTCCAATCTACAGAATAATAGCAATGATTTCTACCACATAGGACAGATAAATGAATTAAAAAATATGAAGTACTATACTATTAAGGTGAAAATCTCACACATCTTGACATTAGGAGAAGGTTCATATTTTTGTCAATTAACTTGCTGCCCTCCACACTTCTTGTCTGTTCCTCCAACTTTCTTAACTTGCAGAACTACAAATCATTGATACTCAGGATTGTTGCTGCCAAGAGTTCTTGTACTCATCTTTCCTACAGCATTCGGGTTCTCTCACTCCTAGAGCCACGGGCTGTTTTTCCCTCTTCAAAGAGACTATTCTTTTCAGGCAGCCCATAAAAAAGCAGGTGCAAGAGCACACATGCAGGAACAGGCAGAGATCAGTCTTTTCCAGTTGATATTCAAAGGTACCTAGTGCACCATAAGCATTCTTCTGCATCCCATCTAAAATGCATGGCTGAGTCTTATAATGCCTGTTCTTGCCAGGTGAGCTGAGTTTCTTGCTTTTTTGCCTCCCTTTATGCAGAAGAGGGAGAAAAACCTCCCTTTTGCAGTCTGTTTGGTTTTTTGTTTTTGTTTAAATGGTTCTTCCCAGCAAATCAGGCATATGATGCCTGATGCTTCCATGCCTTTCAGTGGTGTGGAGTCTTCCCTACCACAACACCAAGCAAATTTCAGTAAAAGAGGAACATTCTCAGGATTTTGTACAGTCTGTTTGTATTTGATGACAGTAGGTTCTGGATAACATATTATTGCAAAGTACATGTCCATAAACTGTCTTTGCTTTAGGATCTTAGGAATCCATCAGTGATCTCCCTAACACCAGAGACATTTGTTGAATTAGTTGGGAGAAGAAAACGAGAGGAAGTCTGGATGGTTGACTTCTATGCTCCATGGTGTGGACCTTGTCAGGCTTTAATGCCAGAATGGAAAAAAATGGCTAGGGTAAATGACATTTATGTTTTTCTGTTTTTGTGTCCTGTTCTGTGGAATTATTGAGACTGAACAACTGCTGTCTTAAGTTTGTCAGCTGAGAAAGTCTGGTGATTTAATACTATGGCCAAAACAGGGAATTTCTACCTAACAGTTTTATATTGTTCCAGATACAAAGTTTTGCTTTTGTTTTTCAGTACATTAATATTGTAGTCCAGTCTTTCCTGTTGATGCAAGTGTGTTTTTGAACTTGTGAGAAACCTTCAAGTAAAGTTACTTAATGCTTTGCAGAGGTGGCAGCTTTGCATTTGTTTAAAATAAAATCTGAAAAATAAAAGATTTATCTACAAATAGGATAAGAACTAGTTAAAATAATTTGCCACTTTATCCACAGTTATTCTTCATGATCATTAGTCATTTTTAAGATGGCACTTAGACCTTGGTGAAACCTCTGACTTTAATTTCAGACTAAAAGAATTCAATCTTACCTACTTAATTATTTCTTATTCTTGAAAGATTTTTTTCTGGAGATCTTGTTTTCTTCACTGAAAGTAAATAAATGTTAAATTCCATACGCTTTAAGGGGGATTTGTGAGTTAACTGAATTCCACATACTTGAGGAGGATTTTTTTTGTTTTGCAAGGTCATTACAGTGTTCTCCTATTTGCAAAGGTAATATCACAATCACTGACAACCATCTGGGTTTTCCTAGGCATGTTTCAGGAATTTGAACTAGAAACTTCGGGCAAAACACGACAGCTTTGGAAACTAGTCCATAACTTTCAGACATTTCGAACTCACCTAGACTAGGAGTTCTAGCCAGGATTCTACCTATATTCTGGTCAAACATCTGTAAAGTTATTACTAGCTCTATAGTATATGCTCAGTAATTATCAGCTTCCGTGCCAGGTGTTTTGGGCTTTTGCAACAAATCCAGCATGTTCAAGACACATGCAAACTGTGAAAATGATAGCACATCTCCACTGTACCAGGATCTATCATAATTACTGAGCCTGTGATACGAAACATGGTAAGATGGTAGCAGTACTAAATAACCACACTTGTATGTACCTTTAAGGTAAGACAGGTGTCTCATGAGCCACGTCTATACAGTTTATACTAAAGTGTTATGTGGATGCTGGGAATGCACCTGGATGGATAGCTCCCATTAGATACCAGTGATCCATTTACAGGAAAGAAGAAAGCCTCATGATAATCTTGATTTGTTGGTTTGTTTTCTCCCCACCTAAGTATTCAGATGATTAAGACATAAATTTTGAAGTATTAGTGAAATTGTAGTATTATTGATTAGCATGTTTGATTGTTGTTTTTTTCTTTTTTTAGATGTTAAATGGATTAATCAGTGTAGGCAGTGTGGACTGTCAAAAATACTATTCTTTCTGTCACCAAGAAAGTGTTCGGGGATATCCTGAAATAAGACTATTTCCTCAAAAATCAAAGACAGCTCATCAATATTAGTAAGTAGTTTACTTCAGTTTGGAAAATGATAGATGATGCGTCACAAAATTAATTTGCATATTCTAGTGTATGGAAAAGGTTCATCAAAGCTATTAAAATAGGCTCCTATGATATATTGTCCTAGACATTATTGACTTCACTACTTCAAACACATGCCATTTTAATTTGCTGTTGCATTTCAGTAAGTTGAACTGAAACGGTTTCATGAACCTTGATTTTTATTTCTTGTTGCTTATTGATTGCTGGTTTTCTAAGTTTAGTAGCCTGTTAAATTAGGTGATGTAAATCACATAATACAAAAATATTATTAGGCCTAAATGATTGCAACTTTAAAGAACAGTGTGATAAAGCCATCTGATCATCCTCATTGGCAACAGTCCCTTAGCACCATTGCAAAAATTGTCTTCATATATCTAGTCATCCCATTCATTGTATGATTAGTGTGGAAACATTAATCACTAACAACAACAACAAAAATTCTATGGGAAATGAAATCTGGCCAAAACCAAACAGCCTGTCCCTTTCATTTCACAGTACTGTTTGAAGATCCAGGCATTTCAGCAGGCACATGCATATACATAAAGATCTGAAATAGTAGATGTGTTACTTCATTCTCTTACAAATTGAAAAGCTGATTAAATGCTGGCAGATAATAAATTGTAATGCATCTTCACTGTAGTGCTTAATAGCAGGCTTCAGTAGCTTTCATCATTGGATTGTTTTTATTTGATTCTTCTAGGTGAAGTTCTCTTAAAACCAGATTTTTTTCCCTGTTGAAAACTAAGTTGGTGTATATGATTTATCAAATTCTTAATGGTGAATTAGTTACTTTTTTCTGGCAAAAATATGGATATTTTTCTCTTAAAATAAAACTCACCTAAAACTATCAGGTCAGATTTTCACCAGGTACCTCTGTATTGAAAAATAATTTGTTATGAAGTTGTAAATTAATAGATATGAATCCTGACAATCATTTTTCCTAATCTGTCTCTGGCATTTCAAACCAAACAATGCCTTGAGAGTCCAAATAATAAAACTTTGTCAAAGTTACTAGTTTGCCTTGCTTTTCTACCCTCAAATTGAGGTAAATGTATGTAATTCATAATAATTGTATTGTAATGAAGAAGCATCAATTAGAAAATTATATTAAAATATTTCTATTTAATTCTTAGGTTTCTTAGTGCCTGCAATTTTATCTGGAGTTACTACCAAAGGTCCTTCATTCAAAATACTTCCAGCTACCAAAGTTTATGTGCTCCAAACCAAGTTTCTTACTCTTGACATAGGATTTTCTTCTTATTCTTTTCTTCATTCTCATTCTTCTGGTCCTGGTCCTTAGTTCTGTAGCTTTGAAATGTATTAATGAGACTTTCATTTACTCAGATTTGAAAGCAAGGTAGAAATATATTCTGAAGCATATGCTTTTAGGTTCATTATTTCATCATCTGCACTCCACAAACTTTTTTTTCCAAACACAATTCAAACTACTGTGTGACTGGATTTTTGTTTTCTTTTTAATCGTTTTATAGTAGCTACAATGGATGGCACAGAGATTCATATTCACTGAGGGGCTGGGCATTAGGGTAAGTTACAGAATTAAACTTTGTTCACAAGCTGTATACACAATTTTCTTGCTAGGAGAAATTAATATCCAAATTATATAAATCAAGAATTAGAAACACTGATGTTATATGTATTGCTTAATTTAAGATGTTAATGTTTCCTCATCTTTCAAATCAAGCTTTTAAAAGTGTGGAGAAATACTATAACTGTCAGCCCATTTCATGAAGACTGTATTATCATTTTGTCTACCACTTCTAAAAAGTGACTCCTTAATAGTACAAAGTGTAAAGTAGGGATTTCCAGACCACTAACACTCTTCCTTAATTTCAGAAAATTTTCTTGTGCGTAAGTGGAGCTTGAATATGGTTTACGTGTTCAATGGATTATGACTTGTTCCTTCTCCTTTCCTCAGATATTTACCACAAGTGTCTGTAGACCTGACTCCTCAGAGTTTCACAGAAAAGGTTCTGAATGGGAAAGATCACTGGGTCATTGATTTTTATGCTCCTTGGTGTGGACCTTGCCAAAATTTCGCTCCTGAGTTTGAGATCCTTGCAAGGGTAAGTTTTGAACTGTATTAGCAGATTGCTTTCTTCTACTAGTAATGGTTATAATACTCAGGATCACTCAACAGCACATTATTTCTTAGCAACCATCCAAAAATCACATACCCCTTTCTATCTATAGGAGAAAAGACTTACAATATTTCAGTTTTTAAATGCCTAGCTGTTGATTTCTAGGTTTGTTATACATTTTCATGTCGTTTTTAAGTTTGCGGGCATAATCATTGATTCACCTTTAGTATCTTTGAGATAGGCAGTTATTGTCCTTTTTATACAGGGAGAAACTTATTACAGCATTTCACCCTCGTGGTGGTAGTAAGGAAATGTTTCTTGCCATTTTTTAGACAAACGTTTCCTATTTTTATACTAGTCTGCTGTAATTCTACAGTGTCTTCAAAACCTTACTAATCACATTTTCAAAATAACTGAGATATGAGACACATTCTCATTAAAAGTCCACACTTCTAGGTCCCACTTGCCAGTGGTTATTGCCCCTTGTGCAGACGTACGCATGCACAAAGGCCCTCTGAGACAGACTTCAGCCTGTGATAGGATGAGCTTTGGAACTGTGGTGTGCTTTGCTCTGAATTCACGTAAGGGTGCTCTGTTGAATGTTTGGTAACTTCTGATACAAGGTTAACACTGAGAATGAAGCAAGTGACTACTCTGAGTTATTTAAAAGATTTGAGCCACCTTTTTGTTTATTTTTAGCTGCACTACTAGCTTATTCAAATTATTTGCTTACAGTCAGCCGTGGATACTTGAAGTTTGGTTCTAATTAACATTTCTTTTTAGACCATTAAAGGAAAGGTAAAAGCTGGAAAAGTAGACTGTCAAGCATATGGTCAGACCTGTCAAAGTGCTGATATCAGAGCCTACCCTACTGTTAAGTTTTACCCCTACCAAGGAATAAAGGTAAAGTGTCACCTTTGTGTACACTGCTGTGCACATACTGTTAGTAGATGTATTTCATTTCACATTAAACTTAAAAGACCTTCTATAACATTGAAGTACATTATACAGGTATTCAAGAGATAATTATAACTGATTTCGGTAATACTTAAAACAGTAGGGCAATGATACAGTAATAATGTGTTACTGAAAAAGAGTAAGTTGTAAATTATTTGAATAACAACTAAAATGCAGACTTAACCAGAACCGAGGTTTAATTTTGCAGGAGTCTCAATCACTTCTACCACCAGCTACCAAAGCAGGCAAAGTCCCTCTTAAAATGAAACGTGGACAAATTCAATACTCTTTCAAAGTAATCGCTAGTATTTCATTATAATTTTGACTTAGATATATTTTAAAATAGAAAATTGATATAAAATATGTAGTTGTTTTCTGTCTCAAACCTTTACAAACCACTTCAATTATAAATGACTCTGAGACCAACATCTACTATTAACAGATTAGTAGTATTAAATAAAAAAAAATTGAAGTGTCTAGACAGTTCTAGGAAACTACCTTTATTCTTGTAAAAGCAATTGGCTACTATTACATTTCAAGAATGTTGCAATAATCTTTTTAAATGTATTAATTAATCTAGAAGAAAAAGTATTCAATGCATCCTAATAGTTAAGCCAACCCTTTTAATTACACTTTTTTTTTTTTAAACTCAATCTTTTAATTGAACGTACAAGAAATCCTTCCTCACACAATCCCATCAAATTCCATGAGACTTCTGTGTTAAGAATAATGTTTTTCGGGTCTCCCAAGTAGTGACCCACATTGACAGATTTCTTGAATATAGATTACAAAGTCACAAACATTTTAATGACTGTCAACATGAATACCTAGCTGAATGAATGTGAGAAAATTCTAACCAACTATCTTGGATTTCTTTAACTTTAATGACCAAGACAAAATTTGTAGTTTTAAAAACTAGCAGCTAAGAGTGGTTCTTACTGTAAAGAGAATTAGCATTGTTGAAACAGACAAAAGTATATCTGTGAATCTCAGATCAACCTCCTAGAGCCATTGTCCGCCTCCCTGCATTCTTCTGGAATTTTAAATGAAAGTAAGCAGATTTTCTATTCAATGTAGAGCATGGGTAATGTATTACAACATTTTAAATTGTTTTTTCACTCTTTTTTTTTTTTTTTTTTTTAAAGAAAACTGTTCTTGGGGAATATATAGACAGCAGAGATGCAAAAGGTATTGCTGACATTTTGAATGAAAAACTAGAAGCAATTCAAAATAAAAGAAAGTCTAGAAATAAGGTAAGAATACTTATTCTGGGGACTTTTGCAAGAGACATTATTTTAAAGCATAGCCCTTTAAAACAATGTTAGCCTTTGTTTGTCCATGAAGTATTAAATGCCATCTCTTCAGACAGCACCAGCTATATTTTACTTCTAGTCTTGTTTTGGTTACTATTACCTATTCAAATTCAGTTTTCCATGTCCACAGATACTGCAACAGCAGTATTCTCTGATACATCAGTTATGTCAGGACTTAGCAGAATTTATAGATGTCCATGGAACATGAACATACCCATGGGACAGCTGCATTAGAAAAAGATTGTTGAGATGGACTGTATCCTTAAGTGTAACCCTTAGACTAGATTTAGCAAGCAGGCACCAACATTCAGAGGCTGATTAGTTGAAGACTGGGATTGACGTCTTAACTCAGAAAGAAGATAATACACAATTGTGAAGTATGCTGAATTCTATTTAAGAAACACTTGTCGAACTGAGGTAAGTTAGTACAACAGAGAAATGTAAAATCAAAAATAAGAGTGCAAGTGGTGGGAAAAAGTCTGGAAGATTTTTATTTGTACTTTTAAAATAACAATTGTTTATTTTCTTGTCACTAGGATGAACTCTAAGTGGTACTGGAGGTGGATAAGATTAAAAATACACTGAAGCTGTGAATATAGAAGACACCATAAGGAAAATATAAAGCCAGTTACATTCATGACAAGACAAATGAAAATAGTTTGAGTTCATGGGCACATGACTGTCTGTCTGAATTCTGTTAAACTGAGGGGAGATGAAAGCATTTTGGTGGAAGCATTCAACATTTCTGCAACTGAACTGTGCATGTTTCTCTTCTGATACACCAACTGCCTTCTTCCTAGTCAAACATTGGAGCTGACCAGAAATGTGGACTGTATCACTTCTACCTACCCATTTTCTATTTCCTTAAGTTTTTCTGTCTCTTTCCAAATACTTTTGAAAGTGGCACTCAGCCTATGGCTGAAAATGCACTCAAACTGCTCTGCAATGCAGAAACACAGTGAGGGATTGTCTAGTTGAAAGACAAACAATCTGCTTTGGGTTTGTGTTATTGTCTAGTCAATTGTTAAGAAATAAAATCAGGAACTGGTAGCATGATAGGTTTATTGAATTACTTTGCTCCTGCCCTTGAGCAGATTACTATACTGTGGCACTGGTGGTAGTGCCAGGATGAACATAATGTTGAAGAGCTGCTTTGGTTGTTTGGCTTTGAGGTTTTTGTTTTTTGTTTTTTTGTTTTTATTTTTAAATCAAAATAAATCAAGAACTTTAAATGCTGTGTTTCACTGACTTTCACAATTTGAATTATGCCATAGAAACATTGTTCAAGTTATTAGGTCATATTACTGTTGTCTTTTAAAATATGAATGTATTCTGTGGACATATATAGCTTCTCTTGGTATTGCCACTTCACCTTTATCTGCACACGTTTGTTTTTTTAAATAATCATTTGGCAAACAGGCTGGCAAGTGCCTTTTCTAATTTAATAATGAACACAGTACATTGCAATGTCTCCTCATACACCTTAATGTAAATCCCACTCTTTATAGTAATATTTTCATAGCTTCTCTATAGACAAAAAGACTGAAGACAAACTGCTACATTTAGGAGTTCTACATTGAAATATTTCATTTTTTCAATAAAATGCTGCTGGAAACATCACATGTTTCTCCCCTGCTATGTATTCAAATTTGGCATGACTAGTCACTGTAGTGTGAATATTATAAATTTGTAAATACACATATACACAAGTAATTTATTTTATAAAGAAGGAAGCAATAAAAAAAAAAAAGGAAGAGATTCTAGTAACTTTGAGGCATTCAAATACTTCTTCCCCAGTGTTCAGGGTTGCCTATATTGCTTTAGGTTTTACAGAATATTAATCAGAAAAAAGAAAATGTATTGCATCTGTTTTTTAATCAAGTTGACCTTTCCCAATCCAAATCAAATCTCAAACTCAATCACAGTCAAAAAAGGAACATTTTTTATAGTTGTGCCTTTTTATACAAACTCTATTCGTTTGGTCAGCTATTGCATGCATGTAATTTTAACTTCAGTTCCCATCTCCTGCTTTCTTCCTGCAGAAGGTGGTCATGGTTACATACTCTTGGTCCTACTATTAAAATTCCAAACAAAAATGACTTAATACAGGTTTGTACAATTTCTTTATTTCTAACAGGAATAGAATAGTAGGACTAAAATAGCAGTACTTCATAGCACTCTCCTCAGTAAGATGATGGTATGCTTTCTGGCTTTACTGTGGCTAAATTCATACTTCACTTTTTTTTTTTTTTTAAAGCACACACTCACTTCCTTCTGTTTTAGTTATTTGGAATATATGGATAACTACTATGGAAAAACAACACTACTATCCTCAAATATTCTGTACACTGATTTATCAGGGCTACTTGCTTTGAAACTCATTTAGGCTATGGGGAAGAAGATTTAGTTTAAATATCAATAAAGTTCATTTTTGAGATTTAATTCTGTATCACAAGATTTTTTGTATCTAATTTTTAAAAATCTCTAAGCTAAAAAAAACAAATGGATGTATATAGATTACAAAAAAAGCTTCAGGACAGAAAAGAGAGCTGTAGATTATGCAGGTTTCCAAGGGATTTTTCCAAGGTTTTTTTGTTGTTGTTGTGGTGGTGGTTTGTTTTGCTAGTTGCCTTTTCTGACAGTTTTCAGTAGGCAGCTGGGGGGAATATCAAGTCTTTATTCCTATGCATTGAAATAAACAAACAAAACATTTTATACATTTTGTCTCTACCCTTCTCTAAGGACAAATTCATTCTGGTTCTGACTGAATACATAATTACATTTTCCAAGTGTTACTAATCAAGGATTTAAACTGGTTATTCAAGACATTGCAGGAGCAGCAAGATTTTTAAATAAGATACTAAAGTAGTCAGGTCTCCCACTTCCCACATTTTTTTCATTTAGAATCATGGAGACATCAGCATTGCCTCATACTTCAGAAATCAAATTTAAAAAGAAATCAAAAAAATCTCAAAATGGAATAAGGAATTGTATTAGCAAATTAAGTGTTTTGAAAAATGCTCCCCTACTGCCAATGCAGAGGATAGTTTAAAACATGTTATATTTCTTAGTAAGTATATTCATTTTGGTAAATGTTTTATTACTGAAAGTTCATTTCATTTTTTAAAACCTTCAAATTCAAATACCTAAGCAATAAACCAAGCAGAAGATGAATGTAGAACAGTACATAAATGAATGCTGATTTAAACTCATGTTACAGCATTCCTTGATCCCCCTCTCTTCTCTTACAGAAAGTGCCATAGTAAGTTCTAATTTTACTCATTGTATGACCAAGATTGTTCTACCTCACCCTGTACCTACCTGCAGATAGTGTTTTTTTTTCCCCTTATTCTTCACCCCTTTCCTAGCACCACTGTCTACTGTGACTACTGTCACAGTACCACCAGCTGGCTGGACAAGTGTGACAACCAGCAGGTTTTGACTGAATGCTACACAATGTGAGGATGTGAACACTCTCCAGGGCCTCTACTGCTTAGGACTTGCAGGAGTATCAAGTAAACATTTGCAGCCTTACCAAAATTCTCAAATTCAAAGCAGCAGACCTTGTGGCTGGCCTTATAACTTTTCCTTCTCATTTAACTACACGTGCACAAAGAAAGCACAACGCATAATAAAACACAAAATACAGGTATGCTGTGCAACAGCTGGCATAGTACATATGGAAGCCTAATGGCTTTTGAAATTCACTCTTGCATCCCATTTTGCTTTAATTAAAAGGACTTCTGTGGTTTAGTGTCACTGAACTGATAATTAGCTATCATGCCTTATACTAAAAACAAAAGTTCCCAAAGCACATTTGGCTCCCTTAGCTTCTACTGCTGCTAAAAGGCATAAAAATAAATTAGAGAGAATACAGCATAAATTCCAAGCAATGTGTTGGTTTTACGTAGTCTGCAGTTGGAAAGGTCACGTTTTGATCTCCATGATCCCATCTCTAGTCTTGGAAGTTTGATTTTTTTTCCTATTATGGCTGTGCTTCAGGTTTAATTAGCTGTGGAAGTTCCACATATCTTTTATTAGTTTATATTTTCTATTAGTTTATAAAAAGCCTTAAAATGATTTAATATTTAACACATATAAATAAGGGTGCCTACAAAAACTGGATATGAAAGTACTTCATTGGTGTGGTTTTTAGGGTTACTAGGTTTGGTGGTGCTGTTGAAGAATGTGCAGAATTGCCATTGCTGGTGAAAGGAAGAGAGCTCTGAACCAGCTAGCTGTCTGCTGTTTTGACAGATAACCTCAAACACACAACACAGCTCTAGCCAGATGAAAATCAGAAGATTTTTTTTTTTAATTACTTGCTTAGTTTCAGAGGAAGAAAGTTATAACACTCATGACTTTTCACAGTCCCTTCATGAGAGCAATCACTATTCAAATACTACACTATATTCAATCACTATCTATTACAGAAAACTTCTATAAAAATTACTGTAGAATTATCTAGCAGATAACGTGGAATTAAAAATTTATTTTCACTGGACCAAACTTTAAAAAATGAAGAGTACTTTGCTCACATCACAAAAGGCTGTAGAATGGTTTCATGCACATGTACTCAGATCACAGAATGGTTGAGGTTGGAAGGGACCTCTGGAGGCCATCTGCTCAAGCAGGGCCACCTAGAGCAGGCTGCCCAGGACCATGTCCAGGCAGCTTTTGAAAATCTCCACAGAGGGAGACTCCGCTCTTGCTATTTTGGATGGAAACTGGGAAGCAAATTTCAGAGGCCCAGGATCCTTACAACAAACACCCTTTCCTTGGTAAGGACAAAGATACAGCCCTCATGTTTTTACTGACCACAGATATTAACAGAAATGGTACCTGTCCTCCCTGAAGTACGTATTCAGCTATTATAGGATATCAGTCCTCCACCTCCTCATAGGCAGATTCACTGCACGTTTAGACTGCCTGGAAAACAATACAGAATTGTCACTAAAACCATATTTTCTCTTCCAGCTTTGCCATCCCGTGATGTAATTTAAGCAAACATACAGCCAGCCAGCCTTCATACTAGAGAGAGGATTAATTGCAAAACTAAATTGGATTACCAGCAGGTGGCAGTAAAGATGCAAGAGACTGGCTCTGAATCTAGGCCACCAGACATCCTGTTATTTTACAAGGAAAACGAAACGGTCTGTAATCTGCTGCTGTAACTATACAGTAATTACTGTTTTGTTTGTTTTTTTTTTCCCCCTCAGACATACTTTTTCAGCGAAAAAAGCCTCCTAAGGTCAGTAAGCTTTTAAGTTGCCTTGTCCCTATGCCAAATACAAATAATACCAACATACAGGACCTTGTACTACTATATTATTTCTTACATGAATTTGGAGTTCTGTTTTGAAGACCAAAAGTTCATGAAGCTTCAATCAAAACTGTAATTTCAGGATCATTTCAGGTAATCAAAGGCTGCAATCCTGCAATCCCATAGTTACTATCTTCTACTTACACACCTGGGACTGGCACCTACCATTTTTACCTCAGAATCACACCCATAATTTGGGATGACCTGTTGCTCTGCCAGGGCTCCTCTTCAGAACACCAGGCCATCTGTCTGAATGGGCTCAGAGGATCAAATGATCCAGATGTACTAAGCATCTCTTCCTGACACAGCAAAATATGCGTATTCCGAATGGTCTATTTTCCCCTATTATGTTTTAAATTCCTTAGGGGCTAGTTAATATCAAATGGAGACAGTCTTTATCAACATAAATAGGACTTCTGTTGGAGCTATAACCACATTCTGGTTCAGGGCAACACCTAGATACTGTTCTCCAACCTAAAATGGATGCAAAGCAGACCTGGTCCCAAGCCAGTCTGTGGCTCCAGTACTGAGTGGGTATAGTGGAATGGAAATCAAAGTACACTGTTTCTGTCAACATCTGTTAGTCTGCTTTAAGCTGAATCATTAAGAGCATCTTCCCTGCTAAAAATATTGACTACATCCACCACCTTTCCTTCCCTATATAAAACATCCCTCTTGTGTTGCCAAATCACAGCCATTTTTTCCACTCCATTTGCTGTTTGCACCCTCCCCAGTTGTACTGACACCTTACATCTCAGTTTGTTCCCTTTTCTTGGCTTTACGTCACCCATTCCATCAACGCTCCAAACAGAGAGCTGCCAAATTTCTGTTTAAATCCATTTGCTCCAAGAACCTTAGTGATTTCTTACTACTTTAGGACTCAGTATTGCAAGAAGTCTTTTGCAAGACTCTGTTGCAAGAAGTGTTTTCCCGCAGAAAACAAAGCATAAACTGTTTACCATAAACACATCAAGACAGTTAGGGATCCATTCAGAAGAGATTAATCAAGTTAATTGCAGAAAATTATATTAGTACCTATACAGTGCACAGAACTTTGAAATATTTGTTGTGTTCACTATTAATACATTTACCATCATCAGCTGGAATCATATCTCAATAATATGTGAATTAGGTGTTAAGGACCCTTGGAAAATTGTCAGAAGCAATGATTAAAAGGAATGTTCTCTTCTGTACTTCTGCATTTAGTTACATTTCCTGGGTTTCGCGAGAAGCTAAAATGGGAATATTTTCTCCACGCAAGCTTGCTCACATAAAACCTATAATGCAGATGATATAGGCCTTCTTACAGAAGAAGTTTACAGTTCCTTCATCTTCAACAATGTATTTCAGTTGTAATCTCCTTTTTAAGTTTCCCTTAATTTAGCATAGGTGCAGCCTCATGTTAAGTATTGCATGCAGTTCTGGGCTCCCCAATATAAAAAGGAAGTTAAGGTACTCGAAAGCCTCCAGAGGAGGGCAACAAAGCTGGTAAAGGGGCTGGAAGACACATCCTGTGAGGAGAGGCTGAGGACACTTGGGTTGTCCAGTCTGGAGAAGAGAAGGCTGAGGGGTGACCTCAGTGCTCTCTTCTGCTCCCTGAGGAGGGGGAAGCACAGAGGGAGGTGCCGGTCTCTGCTCCCTGGGAACCGATGGCAGGACATGTGGGAACAGCACAAAGCTGTACCAGGGGAGGTTCAGACCGGACATGAGGAAAAATTTCTTTATGTGCTGGTGGTCAGACACTGGAACAGGCTTCCTAGAGAAGTAGCTGATGCCCCATGTCTGTCAGTATTCAAGAGGCATTCAGATAGTCCCCTCAATAACATGCTTTAACTTTTGTTTAGCACTGAAGTGGTCAGGAAGTTAGACCAGATGATCCTTGAAGGTTCCTTCCAACTGAACTATTCTATTCTAAATTGGAAGCAAGCAGCCTGCTTCTGCTCTCACAGTACAACACATTCTAGAGGGCATTTTAGCAGTGCATACATTCAAAAATCAGCACCACCTGCTGCTCCTCCTCCAGGAAGAAATGTTTCTCATGCAGCGTCAACTCAAGAGCTGGACACAGCCAGACTTGTAATGAAAACATGTATAAAACATGCTGTAATCAGCCAGAGACACAGCTCAAACTAGCACTGCTTAGAGGATCTCACACAGAGAGCACAGAAGTCAGGGGAAAAGACTCACAGATTTAACAGGCAACAGACTATTCAGTCTATAACATGTCTTCAAATGGACAGCAAGGTCCAGCCACCATGCACAAAAGACATTTATTTATCATCCAGGAAAATCTCACTGTGCATTTTGTCATACACATCTGCTCCTCAATTCTACTTTTCTATTGCAATTATAAGTACTGTTTTACTCAGGTGAAGGCAGTCCTCCTAAAAATACCTTTTAATTTCAACATCTGGAAGCCATCTCAAGTTCTTTTTACCCAGGAGGCCCTTCAGCTCTGCAGTATCTGTTGCACAGTTATTTTAGGGTGGTCTAACAAGTGCCTTTCCTCCTGCCTACCACAGCCAGCCAGCAGTTTCTGCCATGATGAGAGAAGAGCAAATAGCCCTCATGGCAGCACTGAGAGCTCCCCCTAGAAGAAAGGCAATCTTCTGCACCTGCCACAGGTAGGGCCTGTGGTGGGGAGCAAACTAGCAAAGCAGATCAACTCAGTATCATCATCTCCCTATCTCCCTGTCCATTCAGGCATTAACTCACCCCTTGGAAATCAATGGCCATATTAAAACAGACTTAGCTAGATTAGATTAAAACAACACCTCCCCACCACCACCCTCTTTTTCCCCAGACTCAGCCTCACTCTTCCACTCCAGCACCTGGAGCACCTCCTCCCCTCCTTCTTCTCTGACCTTGGCATTTGCAGGGCTGTTCCTCACTCTTTTCTTTGTCCTCTTCGCTTTCTTAAACACATTTTCACAGAGGCACCACCAGCTTTGCTGATGGGCTCAGCTGTGCCCTGCAGGGGGTCCATTGGAGCCAGCTGTGACCAGCACATGGCAGCCCCTGGCCACCTCCCACAGAGGTCACCCTGCAGCCCCTGCAGCTAACAACCTTGCCAGAGGCACTCCATATACCAGTTCTCTACCTCTAGAAGGCAATCAGCCTCTTAAGAAAAAAAAAAAAAAGGAAGAAAAAAGAAAAGTACACTCATAAAGTACTACAAAAGAAAGTACACTCTCAACAATAATTTTCACTCTTCTCCCCCCACTGCCCCTCTCTCACCCAAATCCTCCCAGCCACTGTAAGTAGTTTCCCTTCAAGTTTGTGTATGCAGTGAGCTGCCCCACTTCCTCCTGAGGAAAAACTGACCTGGCCCTGTATGGTCTGGCACTCCTGAGCTGCACCAGTTCACTGGAAAGTACCGGAGACAGCAACAGCCTTCAGAGTCATTGTGCCAGAAATCCAAAATCTCATTCTGAATGAAAGCCTCCCTCCCCTCCCACCCCCACCCCCACGTCTCATTTCTATGCCCATTGCTGCTCCCTTTGTACATCCCTTCCTACTGCTCGTGCAGTCCTTTGATTCATGCAACAGGCCAGAAAACACTGTTCCTCCCTTGGGAAGCCACCAGCGCCATTTTTGAGGTACATGTTCAACAGTCAGGCCACATTCAGCTGGTTCCTTCAGAGGCACTTCTGCACAGCTCCGCCTCATGAAGGTTTCTACATGTGGTGTAACGCCCCTCTTTGACTACCCCTCAGTCAGAAGGAGACAGCTTAGCCAAGTCTTGTCATAAAAAGACGCTTCACAGTATGCCCAGATCCAGTTCAGGTCTTTACATTTCAAACTTACCACAGTTTGGCTGAAAATGGCATCACTTTGAGATTAAATAGAGGACTAGGGCAAGAAAGGGGGGCAGACTTCACTGCTTATGAAGCAACATGAGAAAAGCTATATTATGTAAATGAAAATATCCAAAATGAAAATAACAACATGGGGGTGGTACTCCAGCTTCATGTAATTTCAGACATACATTCTCTCTGAACATCATCCTTTCAGAAAACACCAGATGTAGGACCAGAGATATATCATACACAAGCTGCTTGGAATGCTGGAAGATGCTAAATTTGAAGTTTCAGTACTATAAGCAAATGAAAAAAAAAAACTGTAGACTGGTCCAATGGCCAAAAAAAAGACTGATTCAGTGAAGAAGAAATGCATAGAAGATTCCAGTATCTGGGAACATTTGAGATGCATTTGCATTTTGATGTGACTCATTCAGGTGAGCAGAAATTAAGAATTCTCCTTCATATTCTTATCATCATCATTATTTTCCCTTCCTTTTCTGTCCTATTAAACCATCTTTATCTCAACCAAAGAACTTTCCTGAAAGCTGTGTCCTGAAAACATGGAGAAATGAGGAATGGCCTGGCTTTTCCCAATTATTGGGCAAAGTTGAGTCAGTGCAGGTACAGAGTAATCTCCACACTAAAATTGAAGAACTCCTTGTTGCTACTCTGTATCTTCACTGCCCTGAGTTAAGCATCCCACATTTTTCCTTGCTTCTGATACAGTTCCATATAGCAGCAGATAACAGAACCCAAACTCACCTGGCAAAAGTAAGGATGGCACATAATGAAGGTAAGATCCCTAAGTTTTAGATTTTGAGTTTAATACAGTCTAGGAACCAACAAGGCCCCTTCCTAGATCTAATCACATATCATTTTTAGCTGTAAGAGAGGAATTTACTATAAACTAGCAATATGAAGCAACCCAGACAAAGCACTAACTTTCAAACCTCCTTGGATTATCATTATTTTTAAATCTTATCCACTTAAGAGAAAACTACTGAAATACCTGGAGATCTTTTCTGAAGAATGCTCCACCTCTTCGAAGAATTGGGCCACAGCAACACCACCACCTGCTGGACAAAACTGGCTCCCTGTCTCACACAGCACTGTTGAAAAGCAGCTGGGAAGAAGGTGGGAGGAGTGCATGCCAGATTATTTGCACTTTCTATAAACACTGACCTGCAGAGTTGCCCAGAGGTCCTGCTCCATCAGAAGGATCAAGCTGCAAGGTAGAGAGATGACAGGCATGCTTACATTGCATGCAAAGCTGACAACCTCCAGCAGAGCAAGCACAGGGCTTGGCCTCTGATCAGGAAAGTGGGATGCTGTAAGAGACATAACTGCTCTACCACATGGAATGGACCCAAGTATATTTTAGTCACTTTATTTGTATTTTTAATCTATATACATTACATTTTGATTCTCCAAGTAGTCAAGGCAGTTACTCTCAAATAGTTTAGTACATCAATTTTATAAAATACAGTTGAACCAAGGTAGATTAGAAATACATACATTACGATATGTGAAGTGCTTTGAGTAATGGTTAGTCTGGCCTCCTGCTAGTGAGTGATAAATTTGGTTTTGGTCATTCTCACAGAGGACAGCCCACTCCACAGGTAACTCCACCTGAGCTCAGTGGAGGTCCGTAACTAGCAAGAGTCCCTCGTGTGCTTTTAGGGGACAGAATGCAGTCTCAGGCTACTGCAAGGCATTCTGCTGTCTACACAACTCGAAACAAGTCGTCGCTTCTGACTGGGACAAGATTTAGATGTTTGTCACAAGGCCTCAGATCAAAACAACAGAAGAGTCAGTGTAACTCCAGAAAAAAATGCAGTCTTTGCGTTTACAACTGGATTTTGCTTACGCACACATACACTACACCTGTGTTACAAAGAAATAAAGTACTCTAATGAAAGGGCTCATTTAATACCCAATCTGTTCCCCTAGGACATCCTGAGGCATGCTGCAGGAACACAGGCCTAGCAGCCCCACAAGAAGGAGGTCTCAAAGATTTCTTCTGCATGAAGTATTGTTCTCTTTTCAAGAAAACCAGCTTTGTAGCAAGTGAAATGCCAGGACAATTCTTAGTCTGAAAAGGGAACATCTGGGGAGATCTGTTCAACTTCTGGGATTTGCTTTAGGTTACATGGCACCCAAAGATGTCCCAATTCCAGTTAATGCTACTGTTTTACCCATGACTAGAAGTTTGCTATCTACTCCAGGCTGGTCAGGACTAGTCTATCAGCCACATCCTGACCAAAAGTTAGCGGTTGATTCCAGCCCAAGATCACTCCTGCAAGTCTCTCCAACTGCTATGACTTCAGCCCAAGACAACTGCAATTCACATATCTGGGCTCTGCATTCACAGGCTGCAAAACAGCTGGCCAGAGTGGAAGGTTCTCCCATTTTGTACAGTGCCAAGGGCCTGATGCTATTACATACAGGGGAACATCAGCTACAATCAGACAACCAGGTCGCTTTACAGCCAGCTGCTTGGGACTCCGGAAGACAAACAAAACAGCCACATACCACTCTGGAGCAAGTGCATGCAAGTGAAGCACTATGGACAGGACAGGGCTAGCACATCCCAGCTCTACACCAGCCTAGTGCGGATGCCATGACACTGCCCATATTTATGGTCCATCACCCACTGCACATAGTAACTAAGGTGGAGGATGACATAACCAGCTGCTGTTGGGTCACCTTAGATTTTAGGCAAGTCAAGTTTTTTCCCTATAAACTTTAGAAGGAGAAGGAGAAAGGACACATGTAAACTTCAGTGGAGACCAGAACAGATTCAGGTTGCATGTCACACTCTTTCTTCCACACCAATGGACCAAGACAGAAGGTAGAAGCCACAGAAGTGAGTAGCATTAAGCTGATGGACAGGTTGGTTCCTCGTTACACAAGGCCCTACACAAAAATAACCAGCCTGGGAGCAATTTCAACATAGGAGACAAATGTGTCCCAGAGGTAATCAGCTTCACTCAATGCACTGTGCTGAACCAGAGGGATTCCATGCCAGAGGAATCAGGCAGGACTGTGTCATCTTTCCACAGCACACATCACTGCAGCCTTCCACACTGCACCCCCAGAAACAAAGATGACATTGGACATAGGAAGTGAGAATACTTTCATTTCTGCTGCTTCGAGGTCAGTACTTTTGTTCATCATTCAGAAGGGCTTTGCAGTGGGGTGGGGGGTGAGGAAGACTTCTTCCAACACAAATGACTGCTGCGTCCTGGCAGCTCAGACCTGAACTGCACTGGTTGTTTTCAGAGCCAACAGTTCAGTTCTCACTATCATTTTCCTTTCCCAGCACTGCCCAGATGTGACTCCTGAACAGAGCCACCACCATCTGCTGCAGAAGAAAATACTGAACGCAGGAGTAGGAGTGAACAAGATGCATATTTCGATCCATAGTTACAGTGAAGATGGCATTACCAGGCAACTGGTCAGAATGAGTAAGTGGTCACACAGAGCTATACTGTCCCAGACTCCATGTTTGAAGTCCTTCCACTAGAGACTGGAAGTCCAAGGACAGTATTCTTGCCTCTCAAATTCGAATTAAAAAAAAAAAAAAACTCTTATTTACTGGCCTATATTATACTGAAGCTAAAAAGTAAACTTGTCACCTACAAAAACAGGTAAAAATTAATAAAAATGGAAAGAGGTGCTTATTTTCATAATGTAGAGATTCTCAGATCTCTGCACATCTTATCCATCATACAAGATAGTTGTTAGTTCAGGTTTTTCTTTTTACAGAAGACTACATTCATCTCAGTGGTGCAAAAAAAATCTAATACTGCTGAAGAGACAGTTTTTCCATCGGAACGGCACTGTGTGATGAGATTTGGATGCTTATTCTCATCAGCATGTTACAAATGCAAGAAAAGCAGTCTCCTGGCAAAGTTTCACCATGAGGTAAATATATTGTTTGAAAGGCTTTGGGAACTGAAATGGATTTGAAGTGATCTGCCAGGAATGATGGTTTCATTAAGAAGAAAGTTGTCAGTCAATCTAAGGCAGCATGACTTTCATCTGGCAATTTGGTACCTTGTACTAAGGAAAGGGTTAACCAGCTTCATAACTACAATTAATCAAGTCTTGTTACATAAAAAGGTATGTTTTTAGTTACCTGTTTCCAGAGAGTTGGGCAACATTTAGATCAAATTCCTGTTTAGGATTGAAGGGATTGGGGTTTGCAGCATGCTGATCACTGACAACCCATTTTTATGGGATTCAGCTAAAATGAAGTTACAACAGAGACAGAGCTGTACTGCAGTACTGTAACTTAAAAGATGTAGTGATTTAGAGAGTTATGGCATTATAGCTGTGGAGCTGCCTTAAAAAACAAAACAAAAAAAACACAACAAAAAAATCCACACATGCATACTTCCCCATCCTCAAATACTGTTTACAGAACCTAGTAAAAATTTAGGCTACTGAGAGTAAGCAGGACAAGTTATTCTTGGATCCTAAACAGGTCAACTACGGATCACTGCAACAAAAGCAGAACTTAGGAATTAACTTCATTCTTCTCTCACCCACCCACATAGGATGGGGGAATATTTCACATTTGCAGTACCACACATCCACTACAGAAACATGAGCTGTTCATACTCAACACCACTTAGGGAATGCAAGATTTAGAGAGATCGTGTACTTCTATACCACCATGAACTGGATAGCATCTGTTTCAGTGCTCGTACATGGAGATAGCACCACCTTCCCTACTGACAGAGGGAACGTCTCAGTCAATGCTCTTCAGTGGTACCTTACAGCTTAGATCCTTAATGAGGCTGGCTCACCCATCAGCCTCCAAGAGAGGATTAAAGTGCAACATGCAAATTTCACACTTTGCAACATGACGCACGTGGTCAGTGTAGACGTGGAACTGCAATCCTCTTGCTTACTGCTGGGCAGACCACAGGAAGAGAGTGGCCTGTAACATCATTGTCCTCTTGTGCTTTCCCAATATGGGCTTTAGTTTAGCAATTCAGGCCCAGCCCTGTCCAATGGTCTGGCACCATCAGGAAATACTTGTCCATAGCTTCACAAAACCTGGTCCGGTACAGTTCTGGAGAGACCACAGTTGGCATCTTACCTAATGTGCAAGAGTCAAAAGCAGTTAGAAATGGGCTAAAGAGTACACTGCAGTACAGACAGGTTTCACATGAAATTACAACACCAGATGGTACAATGATGAAGGCATACTGTACATGGAACCAACAAGTATTGTTATTTTCTTTACTTTTTAAAGATTTGGGAGACAAGAGAGATCAAGGTCTGGATACTTAACAGTGACTTGAGATACCTGAAGTTGAAGGAACTATCTAGGCATTTTACACCAGCCCTGATCAGTTTTTCTCCTCTCCAGTTTACATGTTTTTACAGGTTTTCCCGCAGAGATGCAAATTTCTCTCAGGAAGAATTTCACTCTGTAGACATGCTCTTATCTTCTCCAGATGTCCAAGCAGTGAGACCAAGTGTTTCCCTTCCCTTCTTTTCCAGCCTTCCTACTAGCATGTGGCCAGTACTATGCAATTCTACACAAGAGGTACTCCTCTCACTTCCATAAAGACAACTCCTCAGCTTCTCAAAATCTGGGTAGCAGTAGTCAATCATTTGATAAGGACTCCTCCACACTAATAGCCCAGAGGATATCTGATTTTCTGGGCTCAGAAGACCTCTTCTGAAACCAGGCAGCAAGGGCTTCTGCTAGTATATCTCTACAGCTGACTAAGTTTTTGTGTGAGTACTGGATAACTACAAAACAGAAGAGAACAGTCTGATAAGTAGATGACCATACCCCATCCCCAAGCACTTAAGTACTTAAGGAGTCTCTCATGAAGGCAGATCAATGAATGATTTTTTCTGAAACTTTATGCCTTCCCCTGCTCTGCACAACTTAATTAAAAGTGTTGCAATTTCACCTGGTGGGAAAGTTGTAGCTTTACTAGCACAGTTATTGGAAGCTTCCAGGAAAAGAGTAAACACGATCAAAAGTCTTGCTTTCATTCTAGCCTTACCTTGTCCTCCCAAGATGCCAGTTGACTTCACCACCATTTCAAGCTTTTTGTCCCAGGTAAAAGTGCGAATATAGTCTGTTGCAAGAAAGAAATATCCACACCCAAACATGTCATATCTGCTATAACTCAAGTAAGGTTTTCTAAAATGTATCTATTTCTCCTCCAACTGGGAGGGGGACACAGTAGGCTTCCATAGCCAGAAGGACTTACGTGTTCCCCCTACCAGCAGCTTCACTTTCCAGATTATTCATTATATTTGGTTGGGGTGCATATGATAGCTCAAAAGTCCAGCAAGATCACAATCAACTCTTCCTGCCTCTACAAAAAGACTGCCTAGGCAGTTAAGAGCTTTAAGTGCTCATCTGTGGGAGTCACTTAGCTGACCCTCACACCAGAAATGTATCAAGAAGCCCCACTTTGCTGTAACAGCTTCCACTACTTTTCTACAGCAGCTAGCAGCATCAAGACTTGGACACCTATCCATTTAGGCCAGCAGTATTCATCATCATTGTTATTGAACCTGCAGGTGGCTGTGAAGTAAACACTTTCCACTTCATGAAATGCAGGATTGGAAACACCACGAGCAACCCTGAGTGGAAAAAGGGGCTGCAAGGAAAAAGAGTTCAGAACCGTTTCCAAACCAGTTTTTAGAAGGCTGTACTCAGTTATTACAACCACATGAACATTTTGGTCTGCAAAGGTGAAGATGCCGTTAATCATCTCCAAGTCTTTTGCACACAACTAGTTTGCCTGTCTAAAGATGACACTAATTTCCAGTCTCAAGTCAGAGGACGTGGCAAGTGAATTACTTGGTTGCTGTATTATCCAGGTCAGGCTATATGATCACAAGTGATCCCATAATATTTAATCTCCCTCTTCCATCCCTACCTCTCCTCAGTATTGTTCCCCCTTAGATCCCTTCCACAGAAGTTACAGTTTAAATGGCTATATAAATATTATTGAACTTAACTTTAAAGATTAAACGTATATGAAGGCATACAAGCAATCCTTCCTGTTTCAACTGGAGTCAAAGTGCAGTTAAACACAGACTTGATTGTTTTTTCACTACCTGTGAGGCTCCATGCCCATATTCTTCTTAACATCCCCCAGATATATTCCTAGTAATGCAAATGATAGCACAAGCCCATACGAGAGCTGGAAAGAAGACTTCCTGCCTCCACTTTGAACACCCATGACAGGTGAGGGCAGTGTTCCAACAGGGAGAAGACAAGCTTTCTTGACACACATCTCTGTGGTGGTGGTACAATTCTAAGAGTACTAAAAATTCCCAAAACAGAAGCAAGCAGTTTCACTAGCTGAAAGCAAGCAAAAGCAAAAGGCAACCTACCAATGATCCCAACAACCAGCTCATTGTTGGTATCATCACGACCCACCAGAAGGGAATAGTCTATGATGAGGTGGCTAGAGAGGAACTGAGAATCACTGTGTATAGAAGCTCTCAGCACAGCCTTGCAATGGGAACGGATGTACAAAGGGTTGTCCCGGACCATCTTCAGAAGGTTCTCATCCAGCAGGACTACATCACAGCTTTCTTTCCCTGTGTCTGTTTTAACGTTTCTATTCCGGAGGGAGCCCTTTAGGTCAAAAACCTGCAAATGGAGAACAGAACTACTTTTTTAGTTTTCTGTGAAGTTAAAGACTTCAACATGCCTGACTGCAGTGTTGGAACAGGCATCACAGCAGGGCAACTCTTGCCTTCTCAGAAGGGGGAAGAGAACAAACAAAATATTTTCATACAACAACAAAAATTGAAGTTTCCTGAGTGGAAAGTAGCATGTAAGCCTACATGAAAGCTCTGCAACTTCAAATCACAGTTTTAGGCAAGTTATTTCTTTAATATTTAGCCTAATCTAAGGCAAAAACTGTGTCCTTAATTTTAAACTGTATGGGCAAACTCAGCTTCCCAGCCAGCTTATAGACTCAAATGCTGACAACAGCAAAGACACCGAAGAGGAGAGGTGGGTCTTGCACAAAGCACTGTTTAACATGGGTTTGCAAGACAAGAGACAGACCACAGAATCATTAGGTTGTAAAGGATCTCTGGAGATCTCTAGTCCAATGCCCTACTTGAAGCAGGTCCAGTTAGAGAAGGTTGTTCAAGTCAAGATTCTACTAAGTCCAGGGATAGAGTCCATAATCTTTCTCAATTCACTTCTTCCCATAGCCATCCACTATTTGATGTCAGGTACAGGGAGAGAAGGTGGAAAGACGTGATACTATACAGTATTAGATGCAACATTTGTTTGAACTTCCTTTTCAGCATCAGCTCTATATCTGAAGAGAATTTTCCCCCAGTCATTTTAAGGTCTCCATTCTACTGCCTCATAAAGGCCACTCTCCCTTTGCTAAAGGGCAAGGCTGAACTCAATACCTTGTCCCACATATGAAGTGGTTCACAGAGAGAACAGTGGATTCAAAACATTATTAGTTTCCCTCACTACACAGTAGCTCACCATCTCCATTGGTGAGGCTCTCCTAAATAAATCAGTCTGTAATCCTAGTTAATTTTGTAAATGCTTTACAAAAAGATTTTGCGTTTTCTTAATTAAACTGGCAAGGCTCTCTCAGGCAGCAGAGAGGCAAGGACAAATAAGACTTAACAACTGAAGCATGCACTCAGTCATCATGTTCCTGAGGAACGCATAACAAGGAACAGGCTCAAACTGTCAACTTTGAGCGTATGCAAAGTTAAGTTTTCTGGATATCTACTGGTAACTCTTCTCTTGCTCTCAGCCAGGAAAGAGACTGCACTGCAGTGGAACAGAATGCTTGGTCACACCTGGTCAACACTTTTGGCTCTTACCTGAGCCATTTTCCTTCCATAGAAAAGGTTTTCCATGACAAGCAGATCCAGCTTCTTCTCAGTGTTGTTTTGAGAGTTCTTGTATCCAATTCTATATACTCCAAGGATTTTGGCCAATGCTGTGGGCTTCTGATGAGGAAAAGACGTTGGGTAAGATCTCTGTTTGCAGGAAACCAATTGTGTATGAGAAACGCCACTGATCTGACTGTGCACTACAGCTTAGAAGCTCCAGCAAAATTCTCACTTTTCATCTTGAAAACATATTATTATAACAACTCATACCTCCAACTTTTTTTTTTTTTTTTTTTTTTTTTTTGCTTAAATGAAAAGGGTTAATGGAAACACCTCCTAGTCAGTAAAACACCAAACACTGCCTAAAATAAAGGCTTTTTAAATACCTTCTGCTGAACTGCGTTAATGATGTAAGTGAAGTAGTGTGGAGCAAAGTCAAGGAATGACTGGACTTCCAGACGAGGCATCTGCTTCAAGATGAATCTATCATCTGTTTTAACATCAGACAAAGGCAACAGGCTTACATACTGTAAGTGATGTATTTTTTTTGCAAGTTCTTTAGAACAGTCATGCAACTGAAATGGTTTGAAAAATTAAAGGACTGCAATTCTCTTAAATATTCTTAGCTACAGAAGCTCATTTCTAATTTTTTTTTTTTTTTTAAACTGG